>LR736874.1:2219774-2302407 GCA_902654985.2 Oryctes borbonicus
CAAGAAATTCGTGAAACTCCCCTTTCACGGCATATCGAAAGGCGTGGTTAAGGTTTTGAAGAGTCAAGATATGAACGTATGCTTCGGTTCGCGCAACACACTTAAAAATCTTCTCGGTAATCTTAAAGATAAACCGAAAATGGGAGTAAGCTCGAGATAGAATATCTGTTCTAAGAAGTAGGGATAGTACATGCATCTTTAGTTTTAGAAAAAGTTTTTTCTCACATTCGGTCACCGATTAATGATGAGGACCATTCGTGTCCTCGAAACGGCCGTCCCGGACTAATTATTATATTACTATATAATAAATTAAACTTGTGTGGTGCGGAGGGTGCCGATACTTATGTGTTGTTTACCATACTATGCCACAGTCCTTGCTATCATTATTGTTCATTATTGAAGAAGCATTCGCCAAGTTACGTTCGAGTATGCAGGATTTTCAGCTCTTACCGCGCTCAACACGGTACAGGTTCAACAGACCCTTGAACGGCTTGAACAGATCCCTGACACATGCCTATTTCTCGAAATTTCCTGCCAATTCTCGTAATTTTCGTTGTCTATTTCCGGTATTTTCCCACACAATCGTCCGTAACCTATTCACTTCATATACAAAACGAGTAATTCAAATTTTATTCCATCGAGTATTATTCACTGTTTTCAGTAGTATGTTGAACAGTTATATTAGCCGATTTAATCAGCTTTGTAGCGGAAATAATAAATGCGGCTTTCATGTTTTAGAGTCTACTGCGTTTGGAGAGATGGTACCAACATAGGAGCATATCAAGTAGGCGTGGATAGCAATATAGATTCCGTAAATTGTAGTGAGTATCCTTCTATGTGATTATTTAAATTCGAATTTCTTTCGTTACTTTGAAAACGAAATTATAAGTTGTTGCGTTTGTTATGCTTGTGTATTGGATGTGAAGGTATTTTAAGATTGATTAAACCTCCTAGCAACCACCACGACTCCTTGATCCATAATCTTTCGACTCTATTGACCTGAAACAAGTCACCAGTGTGCAGTAACAGCGCTGAATATGTCCCATAAAAGTGTGGTCGAAACATCGGCAGAAGCTACAACAACGAAGTAGCAGAAACCTCTATCATTCTTACGGACACGCCCGTTACTCAAGAAGCACATTCTTCTATATCTTTTAGCGTCTGTTCTTCGATTTTGTGTTTAGAAAAATACTTGTACATGCGCTTGCCACGATACGTTTCTGTTATCCCAGATGTAGGTACCAACTCGCATGTGTGTTCTTTTTTTTTATTATTAAAGAAACTGCATTCTTGATAATCCGCTTTTTGAAGTCACAGAAGCGATCAACGGATAATTCAAAGAAAGTGTTTCATTGTGGCGGTATTCTATTTTGGGTATTTTGCAGATTGCGCGCGTGATACGAAAGTGTACGCGGAAGCTGGATTGAGATTCCCCTTGTCGTGCGGGTCGAACGGTAATTACGCATCGATCCAGATGGACGGCACTCAGTACTATTGTGTGGACGATGATGGCTTCCCGAAGAGCCCCACCTTCAACAGTCAACCGCCCTGTTCTGTTTTTATGTAGGCGATGGTGATATTATTTATTAATCTTAGCCACGTACGATTATATTTCCTTAGATTATTATAAATATATATTTATTTTACGTTGATTTTATATTAGAAATTATCAATTATTAGCGAGTATATTGACTAACGCAGTATGTTTGTGTTAATTTACATTTGTTATCTTATACGGTCCGGAAACATAATAATGTTTCAGTTATTGCTGTGAAATTCAGTGCTTTCAGGAAACTGATTAAAATATATTTTATGAAGTAGCGACGGACTTGCCAAGCGCAACCCTAATTTTGCAATAAATCTTGTTTTTTTCGGAGGCAATGTTTTGCTTAAATGCCATGGTTAATTAGTGTTATTGCCACTATTCCCCAAAAATTAAATGTTTGGGCTCCAGTATATAGAATTATCGAATACTACTTTTTGAATGGTAATTTAACAGGTAAAACCCGTCTGAATCTCTTAAACATGCAAATTAATCCTTACTTAATGGAAGAGGGGCAATTATTAGCTGCTACATGGTTTCGGCAAGACGGAACTCCACCCCATTATGCATTCCTTCAAAATGGATTGCACGTAGAGGTATCAATGAATGGCCTATCAGATCTCCGTCGTACATGAAGCTTTTAAACGGGACGGCCTATATTTTCCGAATTAAATTTATACCTCTAAGAAAAAAACATTACGTTTTTATCCCGTGTTTTGATTTTCAATAAGTACTGTATAAGTGCGAAAATTGTCAAATTATTCGTAGTTGGCTCCGGTTCCCTAAGAAATATCCTTTAAGTTAATTACTAAAAATGGCCTTACTTGTAAGTAAACGTCAAAGACTTGACAGTTTAGCTGGAACGTTTTCTTGTCGTGTCACGGAAAAACTATCTGTGTGTGCAATAAGGCGGACATTTCCAAAAAGGTTATGAAATGAACATCATTAAAGGTCAACCATGACGTAAGAATATAATCTTATTTTCAACACCAATGACTGAATGAAACACTGATCCTAAGAAAATTCGCGATTTACTTGATTTTTACGGCGTAATTCATTTTTAATATAGAAAAAAATAGGTTTGTGCACTTACCGAGGTGACAAATTTTTCATTAACTAAAACAAAAATTACGTAGGAAGAACCCAGAGTAGTCGCGGATTTTCATACCTCGTCGACGGAAGCCATCATATATTAATCCTAATTCTAGGAATTTTGTCGGCGTCTTTCAAATGTAGTACATCCATTGGTAGCAAATATGTTTAAGAAAAACAATAGATACTAACGTATGTATTCAAATTCTTATAAAAGACAAATAGAACTATGAATCTTAAGGGTTATTTTTTGGGTCGCAGTTTCCGTGGCATTAAATTTTACAATTATTAGTAATCAATTTACAAAATTCCGAATGGAGCCTTTATTCCTCGTTAATCCTGTTGATCCACTGGTGTCGGTGATAAGATACTCGCTGTACGCAGTGGTATATGAATTTACGAAAACGCTCAGTGCATTTCCGATTAATCACCATGCCGTTTCTCGCCCTTGTTCTACTTCTACCGCCCTTTGTTCATGGCGGTGAGATTCCCCATTTCCAGTGCGACGACCGATTTCCTTTGGTGACGGATCTAACTCCGAGGGACTGCGATAACGCCAAAGGATATTTCTATACGAAGAATGCAGTTTATGGTTGCTTTCCGGCTTGCGTATACCGGAATGGTAAATTATAATAGAGCGTTTGTGTCTTGCGATGACGCTGTCGTTTTCTAGAGACCCTGAAATGCGACAATGCAACCGCTCTCTGTCCGCCAGGTTATTATTGCACCAGTGGGAAAGCTTGCGCTTTAAACCTAGGTAAACAAAGTGTGATTATTTCTTATACAGGTTCCATTGGGCATAAAAATCATCCATTAGTAATATCGTTTTTATCGAAAATATTCCGTTTTGTACTTACTAAATATATATCCTCCGGGCCAACGACTTGCTACCATTAATTCTGTTACCGAAGATTTGACACATGCTGAGCACGGCAAAATTATGGAATAAATTGATTAAATTGAGGCGATTTGTTTTTCGAAGAAATACCCGTACAGATAAATTTTACCTTTAATTATTATCGTCGTGTGTAGATTCATGTTTCAGATATCAGATACCTAACAATGAACATTACGCCGCTCCGTGGAAACCGGAATGTTTACCCGATGAAACCTGGGCGCCTAAGCAATGTCAAGGAGAAGCCGCCAACGGCAGGTATAACGTAAAACGGCGTGCGTTGCTATACTATACTGAATACTAACGTTAATTCTTAAAGGTGCTTCTGTTTCGATGCCGAAGGGAATAGAATCTTTGGACAGGCCTTCTCTCTCGACGCGGAAGATATGACATGCGGTAGGTGCCTATTGCCTTATGAAGACAATATTAGATGTATATAAATTTCGGCTTCCATCGGTAAATTGTGAAAATCCGTGATCTCCACGATATTTTCAACGTAGTTAGATATTAAAAAAGAAAAATCGGCCCGGTAAGGAATCGAACCCGACATGTCCCATTTGCCGGACAGGCGTGCCAACCACTACACCACACGAATCTGTGTCAAGAACGGTACGTTTTTAACACGTAGAAATCACGGATTTTCAACATTAGATTTTGTTGTCTTTAAATGTCCAAATAACAGGAATAAAATATCGGCTGTTAACTAATACCGATTTAGTAAGTGCGCATCTAACAGAGAAGGAAACATTGCAATGAGGATGCTAGGTGATAGTACTGTCTAGCATGTCATGTATAATTATAGTGTTTCTTCTGTTATTACATTCCCTCTACAGCGTGCAGTAGGCGAAGATCGGACATGGAAAGAGCTAGGAGTAACGTCTTCGTTAGCTTACATTGCGACTCGAAGGGCAACTACGAACCGTTACAATGCGACGTAGATTCGCAGCAGTGCTGGTGCGCCGAGGCTCGAACCGGCGAATTAACATCTCCCGTCGTTCCGATGGGCTTGATGGCCAAGTTGCCGTGCTGTAAGTAACGAAAGATAAAATTCGTACTTTTCGAAATTGCAACTTTGCAGATGACCGAGCTACCGTCGGATCTCAATACCTGAGGATTTGCGAGAGTGAACTGTACGCTCAGAAGAGGATCGGCGATGAATTTCACGCGCATGGAACGACCACTATCAATTTTCCGCTTCATTTTTGCCAGTACGACGGTAGTTTTGGTCCGTTGAGGATAGAAAGAACATTGTAAGTTTTATCTACGTACAACAAATTCCTTATATCCACAATACAAAAACGTTGCTAAGTAAACATTTGAGACTGAGAGAAAATAAAAGAAGAAAGTAAAATCTGTAGAGAAAAACCGTTTTCGCTGCCGATAGGTATTGCTCGTCTCTATAGTTACAAGGCGACAAAAACGAAAATTAATGTACATGGTTACTAAATGTATGCTTTACTAGCTATTGGTACAGTACATCAAACATCTAATAATTTATAATAATAAACCTTCAAGCGTGATTATTACCTTTTATTCTTGTTTCCTGGTGCCATGGTGCATCTGGCACGACAAATATGCAAAACTTTTACATTAGCAAATAGCTCGTCCATTCTCCGTTCTACCCTTAACGAGTACGTTTGCGAATTTATTAAATAGTATATTTCAAACTAAGAAAGTGCTCTCTTGCAATCCGCGGGCAAATATTATAAACCGAGGTGAAGGCGATATTCATAAGTGCCGTAGCAGCAAGTCCCATTTATTAAATTAATTCCTAAATTTATTCAAATTGTGTCGCATGCTCTAATGTCGTTTATCAATACTGTCGCATCTGGCCACATCTGACATATCATAACAATCATCGCTTACTTTCTCACCGAGTGATGAAATAAAACTTTCTTACCTCAAATCAGGTACGAAAAATACAACATCCTAACCGACTGAGAAAAAAACATGCTTTATTTCACTCATAAAAATCAAACCGCACTCAACTTACCGTATTTTATCATTCAACATTTAAATCAAAAGAAACCAAGGAAATAACTTAGAGTATCGAACGATTTTTACACATTTATAGATAAACGTGAAATTTATTCAATATATCAATTGTCATTTATAGTATTTTTAGTTTCAGAATTTTCAGTTGAACGTCGTTCGCGACTGAAACACAGTGTTTAGATTAACTGCACAAGTATCTTTTATTATCCAGTTGTCTCTAGAAAGCATTGTATAATAGTAATTACCCGTACTTCGTAACTTTGCTAGCAATAAGAGCTTTTACAAATCTAATCTTTGATCTGAACTTAATTTCCACGTACTGTTTCAGGGCATTCTGCGCGTGGAGGGACGGTTCGCTTTTGGGTTTCCTCCAACAGCTTGACAGTTCGCTACCTGAAATGAATTGCAGTAAGAGAGAAAACCGCCATTTTAAAATAACGATACATACGACGTAATTTTCCATTTTTACAGATTGCGCTCTCGACGAACGTATATTCGCATTGGCAGGTTTGAATTTCCTGTTATCATGTCTACCAAACGGCAATTACGACCCGGTACAATTCTCCGGTACGCATTATTTCTGCGTTGACAGGAACGGCTTCTTGGCAAGCGATTTGACAACTGAGCGACCCACGTGCTTCCCATAAACATAATCTAACTTATAGACGTATAACATGTAAACTTTTATATACTCTTTAAATTAAATTTATACTACTAAAAAAGCATAATAGAAAAATAATTTTATCTTTTCCCCTGAAGTTCAAACATCTCTAGAGTTGTACTGATTATATTAATGGCAATGAAGTAGTTTTGTTTGTGCGAATAAAAAATAATTCAGTGCTACACTTGAGCCACTCAAGGATAACCACCTAAATTCTAAATTACAACCCGCATCGTTCCAGAATACGCACGACGCTTTAATTTTAGTTAACAGTCAGATTACGGTATTGATATGGCGTTTTAATGGAACGGCATCTGAGAGATGTACTTATCCTGTGATAAGGAACTTTGTATGTCGTTATAGTAGTTATTTGTACAGCGTAATCAAATTGTATGGAATAATGGTTCTATAAATGCGTCAAACCCGCACTTACATTATGTTTTAAAAACCAATTGACGTGTAGAACATCTTCACTTGTTGCAATCTGTAGTGCTCCACATGACCCGTTTTTCTAAAGGTCTTCAAAGTTTTACTTACGGATTGAGTAATTGGAACTGGTTCCCTGCACATTTCTTTTTGAGCTCTCTTACGGTCACCACACCCAACCATTAGAATTATTATCTCAGTTTCAGTTAAAATGATCGTCTCGTGTTAGACGTGTACAGCAGTTTTTTGACGGAATAAAAAAAATCACAAAATCTTATTAGGCGACGTTTATAAATGCATTTGCTAAACGTTTTTTTCTTTTTAATCTTGAAGTAGGAGCTACGAGGGTTTTAGAAACGTTATAACGAAAAACACGAACAACTAAAAAACTTGAGTGTTTCAGGTATAATTTTTAAATTTATCGCCAAAATGTTTCCTTTAACAACCCAAAGAATTCTAAGACTTCGTAAAACAACTTTTATGTAGAACATCTTTGTGCAACGTATTATAGCGGCTAAAGGAGCATTTTTCCATATATTATCAAAACACGTTGTTTACGCGATAATACAGGTTTCCATATAGCGCGCCATCTATAATTTAAATTACGGATGCTGATATCGCAAGTATATTCATAAAAGTTATTTTACTTCGAAATCATAACTATCTACGAATACTAAAGGCAAAATGTAAAAATAATGGTTTTACGTATACACACTAAAGCATGATTATTTTGAATTGAATTTCGAAAACTTTCTTTTTCCGTTCGCTTCTACCACCTTCTCCTTGGGCATGTGTTCTTCGTGAAGTATTGAATGGAAAAGATTGGTGTCGACTGTATTTCCCAATACCTCTTTCAACTCCTCCTAAAAGATATCATTTTTAATACGTTTCGTGATTAGATTGCGGAAAGAAATATACGTTTGATTTATTTATTGCGCTGTTCATGTTTCCTACGTTTCTTAAAAATGCATCTATATTTTTTGAAGTGATACCGGGTAATTTTTGTACAAAATCGTAAATGTTTGAATTATATTTCTTTTGCAGTACGTCCATATCCTCCTCGCTACCGATGGCGGAGGCGTATTCCAAGTTTGGTTGATCTTTACCGAGCTATAATTACATATCAATGATTTAAGGATTGCTGTATTTTCTTCTTTGGTATTCACCTTTAATTCTTCGAACAACTGCACTGACGCGTAAGGACTCATGCTCCAAATGATCTTCAGTTTGGGAAAGTGTAGTGTGAGAAGTAACAATTTCTGTTGGATATCGAAACTGTTCCCATCGCTGGATAGCATGTAATTACCCTGAAAAATTGTTCGGTCCGTAATGGGTTTAATACGCATTGGTGTGTTTTACCTGCCAGGAAAACTGCTTATTCTGATCGAACTCAATTAGGAGCATCGGCTTCGCGTAGTAACGGCTCATCTGCGTGCACTGCTGGTATAGGCGACCGGAATTCAGGGAGCCTACTAGATCCGATACGCTTTTCCTTTCTACGCATATTTCCGGTGTGAGAATGTAATCTCCGACCTTTTAAATGAAATAAAGAATATCATTAGCGGAATGTATTGACGGTAAATGTTTCTCAGACGCGCGCTAGCTTACGGTTTTATAGCATGGGGACAAAGTTTTAAATTGCAAAAGTGACAGAGGATTGACTATAACATGTCTGCGTGAATAAATTTTTAGCAGAAGCATTTTCAACTTTTCCGTCTGCTGTGGTATTCAATAATGTATGATAGACTCGAATTTCAGATACTTGTATTTTCAACACGGTAGGTTTTAAACTGCGATAATGGTTTTGAAAATAATAGCTTTCATTTTATAGCACCTCGGTTGATTCTTTTATAAATTGTAATTTAATTGGACGACAAGATTTAGTTAACGAAGGGCCGGAATTCTGCCAAATGGTATATTCTGAACGCCGTCATTTGTAATTGCATCATTGATGTAAATAATATATCTGAATCCATCTTCAAAAGATTGTTGTTTTTTTTGCGTCAGATAGGTAGCCTGCTGCGCTTGCATAGTGAACTACCTTTTTAATAATGCAAGCTACATTTCTTTGCCCTGCTTTTCTTCTTCTCCTATTTCTTCCACATGACTTCCAATGATTAGAAAAGTTTTAAATAAAATACTGAAATTTTTGTCTCGACTATCAGTATATTACAGTCTGCAGTCGCGAAAAGCACACAATTAGCAAGTTGTACTCTGAGATGTGCAGTCACAACGTTGCTAAGTAGGGACCCGCTTTTTAAATAGTGAATTAATTGTAATCGAATCGACATTGTTTGTGAACCTGAAAGAAAAAATTAAGCGGACATGGTACTTCGGCAGAGTCATGTACATTAATGTTACGTCAGAAGTTAATATAAGGCATCAAAAAGACTAATAATAAAAAAAAATTAACGGAGCTCAGGGTACATTTTTTTTTTCTAGCATCAACAATTTGGTTATTAGCGAAACAATTTGAAAAGGTCATATAGCCGCCTTTTATGTATTTAAATACTATTCATTAAAAAATGAAATGGAAGATTAGTTTTGTATATACCTGTAGAACCACTCGGCATGTTAACACTAAATATCGTTTACAATATATTGAAGAGTAATTAGAAAACTGTCCATTCATACAACTAATCACAACACTAAATCTGACAAATAATCGACATTGCTTATGTTTTCGGTCTCGCTACCTGCTTAGTAGCACTTAATTATGGCATTTTCAACAAATTGTATATTTTGTAAACAAAGCAAGGTGGTTTTATTTGCTTTTCTAGTTCTTAAAATTCCATACTGTGGACCACTGCGGGGCAGTAGGAAAAAGTTTTTACTTACCGTTATCGTTACGGGTTCAATGTCAATACCTCGTTTATGCAGAAGCGCCGGTAATTCGCTTCTGAATTCTCTCATATCGACGATGATCGACTGTTTCTGGGCATTTTCCGTCGTCGATTTGCCTCCTTGTCTGGTGCTACTTGATTCGGCTGCAATTTCCCGTTGTAAGTTCGGACAATCGTCCTGCTTACCGTCTTGATCCTCCGATATCACCATCGTCTGACGGGTTAATTAACCGTCTTAATGGAAACGAAAGTAAACAGGCAAACTCGTCTTACCGATCTGGTTTCGATTAGAAATTCGAACGCCTCCTTCTCCCTCCGCAAAGAAGTTAAATAGTTCTGTTCTTCGACGGTGCCGGCATGCACCAGGTAGTATATCTTAAGCGGTCCGATTTTTTGCCGTCTAGCTTCGAACAACTCGATTTGCCTAATGACCGTTATATTGCTGTGGTACAGCACGATGTAATTCGGCTGTACATCCTCCAAGCTCCTCTGCAGTAGTAGGTAATTATCCGATTTGAAAGTTTGTATTAGAACCGTTAAGTCGGCGGGTTCGGTTAGTTGCGTAAGATCCACGTTCTCCAGCTAATTGCATGTCACATTACAAATAAAAAAGGTTACGGTATCGGTTAGATGCCTTAGACATTAAAACTAACCTCTTCGAACACTTCAAACTGAGGATCCTCACTACTGCCGCTTTCTTCTCTTTTCGATTGCGTTAATGACAACACGTATCGATCTTTTAGATCATCGACTTCCTCATTCCTCGCGGCTTCCTCATTTCCAACTTCCTTAACTTCATCTTCTAGCTTTTTGTTCTCGGGCGCTTTCCTCTTACATCTCGCAATGTCCAAATTCCCTGCCATCTGCCCTTTCCGCGAAAATTTGGTTTTTAGTTTTTCGCACTGTTCGAACTTTTTATCGATCGTGGTGAATTTGACGCCGTTTTTCAAAGCCGTTAAAAACAAATAATAATGCGGACCGCGTGTGAGAAACTGAAAAGAATTGATTAACATTAACTATTCCACGTACATATGAACGAAAGTATCGGGTATAAAAAAATGAACTCGTAAGTTTCTGATTGAACAAAAAATAAACTTTTACTAGCTCCCGTGTTTGTGTTTTAGTTTACTTGGTAGTTGGAAAGAGCGCAAAATGTTATATTACAGATCAGGTTTCTTGTTTTTATTTAATTATGACAAGAACTAAGATTCTATAACGGATAGTTAACTACCCTATGCGGGGTAACGGGTACATAAACGTATACTTTGAAAAAGCTATTAGTAGAGCTCGAATGCAACTGATTTGACACCCTGTATAGAAAACGTATATTGTGTATTCCCAAAGTTGTTTACCTGGAACTGTAGCGTTCCAAAAGCTTCTTGTTGTCCGTTACCTATAACTTCTGTACGAGACATTGAGCGAATGATTACTTTCAATACTTCCGAAATAGACAAAATGTCTCATACCTACCTGCTTTATTTGGTAACACGATTTCTTATCTTGGCATAATATCAACACTTTATTATCGGCACAGTTCCCTGTCTCTTTAATGTCGGCTGGTATATCAACCTTCAAGATCTCCAAGAGTACAGACCACTTCGGGCAAAATTCCGGACTCAATTCTTAAACCGATTAAACTGTATTAAACCTCCTAGTAACATTAGAAATCGGCTACCTTTGTTTTTGTTAAATATCAATTCTTTTGCGTGCTCGAATAACAAATCAGCGGGTTGTAACAGTACCCACGTGGAAGTCTGAGCGTATTCCATTGTGCGACATTCTGCTAATATCGAATAGAACGTCACCGGATCAGAGTAGAGCATCGTGCTAAAATCAAGAAGCAAATCAAATAGTTAAAAAAAAACAATCAAGAATTTACGTTATCAGATGTTGCAACGTCTTCAGATCCGCTATCAACTGTTTACTTTTCAAACTCAATTGATGCCAGACGCCTTCCAATTGCCACTGCAAGATCTTGTGAAAATTCTTGGATATGCAATTCTCTACGGTGATTTCCTGCGATTATAATAAAATTAACTTTACTCGGATTCTATGTTAATTCAAAATAGAAACGGCACTAGGTCTTTTTCGATCTTTGTCGATGCGTTACGCATTCCTAGTAACACAGTTGGCTAGCTGATGGTTGGCTTTCAGCTGGTACAACGTCGTACGGTCGGCACAATATCCGTCGATTGAAATTAGTTGCCAAGCGGTGTGAACATGTGTCAGGTCGGCAGACAATAGGGAGACAATTTTCAGGGAATGGTCGGTGAGCAACAAGAGTAGATTGTTCGCCCAAACATCAGGTATGTTTGCAAGAACGTTGCGAGCCAATATTCAGTCAAAAGGGTAAAACGTTCACACGTTCATGTTATGCCGACACCATTACCAACGTCAAGCCAAGCTATCCGTGATCGGGAGCCAACGTTCCGCCAACCATCTCTGCTACTAGGGATAGATTTACAAGAAACAAAGCGTTGGTATCTAACGCTTTGTTTCTTGTTTATTACTTTTAATCTAATTCGTAATGGATCCGTTAGATGCTGTTCGATTTTCAATTTAAATGTAACAGTTCTGAAAAGATGCATTTCAATATGAACGTAGATGACGTCACGGACGGCGTGACCTTGAACGCACAAATCGGCGGCATTGGGCAATCTTCGCAAGGTTTACCGTGCGTTGATTTTTTTTTTGAGAACTTCAATGCCATGGCCTGCTACTTCTATCTATACATATGTATATATTAATTGTGAACATTATTGCGAACAAACGCTCATAAAATGAACAACTTCCATTTGAACCCGTTTCATATACAAAAAGCAATGTGACACCAAATTATCGTTGGTTATTTGGTTGTGCACATAACCAAATAAGTAATTAAGAGAATTGGTAAATAAGGCCACTTCATGCGTTTCTTTTAATAGTCAGACAGGGTGATTTATACCAGGAGCTGAAAAATTAAAATTCGTGTTCGATATTAGATCCTAAGCAAAAAATTCAAAATAACCTTCTTTCCATCGGCCTTTTGGAGATATCGAGGTTCAAACTCATGAAAAATATAATTTGAAGTTTAACAAAAAAGCTAATTGTAAGCCATATGAAAACTTTATTTAATGTACCCGTGTACTCATGTAGCTGTAACCGTTACACAGAAAACAAACAATTACTTTACCTCTCATGTTCGCAAGGTTCACCGCCAACCGCGGTGCAGGCTTGATAACATAAAAGCACTGAATTATAAACTGCAGCAAAATATTGTTCATTTCTAGTTTCAAGTGCAGCATTCGTAATTCTTTCTCTTAATTGCTCTTCATTGTTGATTTTCTCTGCATAAACTAGTTGTTTTACGGGCCCTCATAAGTAAAAATCCAGTGGATTTAGATCTATCGCCCCAGCAGGCTACTGAACTGGACTGCGCCCACCTATCCACCTTCCATTAAAACAGTTGTCTAGCCATTCTACAACTGTTGCAGAATGTGGTGGCGCATCGCAGTGTTGATACCGCATCACATTACGCAATGTAAGTGGAACATCTGCTATAGTATGTAAGTAACTCATGCAAATGATTATCCAACAATTTCATGTAGGATGCAGCATTTAAACGATACGACAGAAATTGTACTGGCAGTAGACCATCGTTAAAGATCCCACATCGCGTGTAAATTTAAAATCTGTGTTAAAACGATGTCTTCTAAATTTTATAGTGACCGTTCATGTTCATTATGACAGTTCGTCTTTGGTGAAAGTAGCTTCGTCGGACCACAAAATGAAAGAGTCTTGCCAATACTGTTGGTAACTTCCCTGTTTAAAGTCCTTGCGGACGGGAGGCAATTCTTCTGATACTAATATCTGATTCGTTAAGCACTGCATCAATTGCTTCTTCTTTTGCAGCATTGTATCGTAGATTTATACCGCCACTATGACAGTTACCAATTCCAGATTGTCGCAGTCTTTGATATGCATCGGATAATACACAGTGAGATGGCTGATTTCTTCGGAAATCTTCTTTGGTATTCCCGATAACTTTCTAAAGCATCGCCGTTACAAAAGCCGTAAACAAAAATAATGTCGGCATACTCTTCATTGCTGAACTGAATTCTTGACAAAATTTGTATCTCTTTTAAGGTAACAATTAAGAACAGTACTCAAAGTATCTGACAACTGTCAACAACTAGTAAATAAGTGTTTGTAATTTACGTAACTTACTATTAATTTTCAGGTCAAGCCTCGATATCTCTAAAGCAACGGCCGATCGGAAAAAAACGTTATTTCCAATTTTTTGCTTAGATTCCAATCTCGAAACGAATTTCCATTTTTCGTCTCCTCTAAATTACCAGGTACAGCAATTTGGCGAAATTGTCGAGTTACAAGCACGCGCAGGTACGCGACAGTTCCAGCAGACAAAATTGAAAAGATTAATAAATAACCATTGTAACTTGAACTGCGCCAAAAATTAATGATAATTTGGTAAAGATCAAACCATTGCACTTACCTGCATTTCCAGAGTTTTATTTATATGTTTCAGCTCTTTAACAGTTAAATTCATCAGATCAAGAATACACGTTTGTAATTTCAGCATTATCGATGAGGTTGGCACATGCAACTCAACAATAGTGGGCTAAACAAGAAGCAAACCAAAGTTTTGCAGTGTGGAAAAGGTCAAAATTAAAACTTACTTCATACTTTTTAAAGGACTGTATCATAGTAGAATGAAATCTAGGCCAGATATATAATTCTTTAACAAATAGCGTCCGCATAATACGTTCGACGTGATTAAATCCAATCGTAAAACTTTGGGGCGAATTTGAGAATGCTTTTATAAAACCAGTCTGCGAAAAAGAAATTAATTGTTTCATGTACATTTAGTATAACATAGTCGCACCTTATTTTTTTGACGATATAATCTCAAAACGAAGGCCTCTTGGCAACTTTCTAATATGTTATGTGCACGTAGTACGATAATTCCTGTGATTTTCTCTATAGGTATACGGTCTTTTAACATATCAATAACTAATATCCTTGTTGTCACAAAATTGATACCACCTGATAGATATACATCTTCCCTACATATTAAAACAGGTATATCTATGTAAATTTACAAGATGATAAATACCTTTCAGTTATACTTGTATTGTATGTGGTGCTATGAATATTGTCATCATTTAATTTTTCCATTATGTACTTTTCTTCAAATTCTGTACTATTTAATATTAATACAAGATTACCGGGATCAGAGTACACCTTCAGTATATTCATGAATACTACATCCATACTTAAACCTCTGCAAATAACATTGTTCAATAAATACAGTTCTCCAATTAAAAATGCAACGAGATTACTTACTTGGCTACAATAATTAGACCATCCTTATATAGGATATCTAAAAAAATTTGTGTTTCATATTCCAACATATCGATTAGGATTTTATCTCGCAAGAGCTCTTCATAGTCAACCATATTGATTAATTATTGCATACTTCTGCCCAAGAGACGAGACTACTGTAGAATAGGAACTTTTTCAGATTCATATTACGTTTTATATTCATAATCTAGCATAGCCCACAATAATATGCTCGGTGGATAATTCTGATATCAGCGAATATGCAAATTAGTTAAGTTAAGGTGAAGATACACGAGTAAACTTTTGTTTATTGTTTATTCTAAATTTACAAATTTAGGAGTATTTAGCTGTCTAAATGGTTGTTACATTTCCTAACTTTTCTTCGAACATTTGTGCCTTAAACTTTTTCGAGTTTCTTATTGAGCTAAACATTTAACCTTTGGATGAAAAATATTTAGAGTTTAAAAACTATTTTTGAATTTAACAGTTTGTTAAATATTTAAATAAAGTTTATTATGCGTATAGGTTATGTGTACCTACTTGTAATACGTTGTGGGATTGAGGTTACGTATGGTTCTTTTTACTCTTTTAGGTTGGAAGCCTCTTCTCTGAAATTGGCAAGAGCAAATAGTTTTATAGTTCATCCTCCGCGTGTTTGGCGCTGTTGTAGTAACCGCCAATTTTTAAAATCAACAATTACAAAGTCGAATTTTAAAATATTGGGAGTATGGTTTAGTTCAATGGATATAGACGTAAAAACACCTGGATACACTCTTTTCACTAAATTAATGATAAATCACCTAAACTTTTGTGTTAATACAAACGCAAAACGCCATTTTAGTTTAATAGTGTAAGTGTACCTTTAGATCTCCATGGTTAGATTTACGGAAAAGTACTCGAGGTTCGTAACGATAAAAATAGAGCTGGATGATATTATAAAAAACTACATTCTTCTGGTAAACTTCTACAACATCGACATGGATATTCTCTATTAAATTATCGATGGCGCAGTAATTACAAACCTGTATTGTCCCATATGTTAACAACTGCAATATCGACGTGGCTTTATCATCGACAACATTACAGATGGCAGCGCTTGCTTGTTTATAACCATCAATAGCGTAATATTAATACTTCAAAATATTCAATTCGTTTAGCAAATTTTAATTTTGTTATCCATAAAGTCGGCAAATAATTGTTCGGTAAGTCATATCGACCTCACCTCGGTTTTATGCATCTAAACAAAACTTAACCTTTCCGGTAATGCAATCAATAAAATTAGTCTAGTAGACACCAAGAAGCTATGGACTTCTTAAAATTCTATAATTGTAATTAGTGGTTGCGACAGAATAATGCGAAATTTTAGCAATTACAGCAAATGAAATGTAAATAGCCTTGCGAGGAAAGTGCAAAAGTAACATGGAGAATGTAGATGCAAGTGAAAACAAAGAAGAAAATAAACATGAGTATTCGATAAAATGTAATGGAAAATTAGGCACATACAAGAAAAAAAATGGCAATACACTAAATGTAGATGTTTCAAGCATAGATTCTGAAGAAACTATTGTCGAAATGGAAAATGTTCAAAGAGATTCTGGTATTTCAAATAGTCATAACACTACTCTTTGTGATACAAGTGAAACTCCAGAGAAATTACGTAAGTTTTCCACATTATTTACTCAAGCCAGGGTAGGTCAATGCTGTTTGTAATCATCAAAAACCTCAGAACAGGTATTAGTTGTATTTTTTCATGTTTATTAATAGTGTGCGACACGTGCAATGAAGAATACGAAATATTCTGCAGCAAATGTCCCACACTGTATCGTATCCTAGACAATAAAGTTCTTTATGACATAGAAAACAGAGCTCGTAGAACTTTGCCAAGGAAATTGTTAAAACTAGGGAATCTACCAAAGACTTCGTTAGGCATATTTACTATGTGTACCATTCCAAAAGATGTAACCTTTGGGCCTTTGGAAGGATTAGAAGCGGGAACAATAAGATCTACATGGAAATTAAAAGGTGGCCGATTTGTGGTGAATGCTCAGAATGCGAAACGTCTAAATTGGATGCAATTTATTCGGCGCGCCAAAACCGTCGATGATCAGAATCTCGTAGTTTTTCAATTTAAAGGTAGTGTTTATTATAAGACCAATCGTCGAATCAAGAGAGGGGAAGAGTTGTTGGTGTATTTTGGCGAGGAACACGCACGTAGTAAAAACAAAGCAGTCGAAACATATTTTAGCCCGAAAGTGCAAAAAGAAATGCGGAAAGTTTATGCATGCACCTACTGCTGCATAGGATTAGTAGTAAAGGACGATTTAAAAAAACACAAAGGAATATGCCCTATTGGAAAAGGTATAGACCCATTGTTTTTCGGTAAGTCACGAAATGAAGAAATCTACCACAATAAGGGTCTAAGAGGCTTTATTTTTACATTTTTAGATATAATACATTGTAAGCATTGTAGAATGTACTTGAATAAAGAGGAATATATAGAATTTCATCGTGATTACTGTGAAGACAAACATGAAAGGTATTTAATTAACCATCGAAATTTGGATTACATACACAACAACAACAACAAAAAATCATTTTAGAGCTTGGCAGTCACAAACCTTGCCTGAAAATACAGACCTGATGACAAGTACCAAAGTTTCAAATACGAAACGACAAAAAAGTAAGCAAGATCAAGGGAACAAGAAGAAATGTTTAGAATGCAGTTCAGGTGTGGCTCATACACACTCCAGTGGTTCCCATTAATATATTGTCAATGCTTGTGCTGATGAGTTACATAAGTGATTTAAACAGAAGAAGCAAACTAAGTTTTCCACTAATGAGATACATGTCTTATATAGTGATTGTGTTTATCTGAAATATGTTTTTAATAATAAGTATATATTTTTTTTGAAAATACAACACAATTGACTTTATGCATTAATAAATATATGCAAGACTACAGTTTATTAATACGTGGTTCTAAATTAAACTAATTCGCCCGACAGATGGCTACTACTTGGTATACTTCAGATAGTTGGTTATAAAGGGCACTGTGCTATTAACCTTAACATATCCCACAAAAACTTCTTGAAAATATCAAATATCTCAAGATTCTTCAAATACTAGTGTATAACACTAATCTATTGTACATTACGCAATAACACTTATTGCGAAAAAATACTGTAATAAATGTTATTTATTGTAAAAACATTAAAAGGTAAGTAAGATAAGTAAATGTCTGCTCCCATCTACTGATCAATAGATGTGCCTGTAATATTTAGCTGAAATCTAGGAAGGATCCTGCTGGGCTTGCCCTTGAAGCCTGCTGAAACGAGTGCTTTCACAGTAGCGTACTGCTCGGTTACTCTCGATTAAAAAAATTACGTATGCAATTACTTGCTATTTTAGTTTGATTGTGTTGTTGATGTAGATTGACGGAAAAATCCGCTGCAGTATTGTATCATTAACATGGCTTCCACTAATGACTCCTACGGCAAGTTGCAATTATGTTAATGTATTTGGAAAACTAGCGTTCTGCGTCTAATGATGTGTTTTTCACGAATTTAAAAAGATCGTTCGCATCTGATTCGCACTCTTGGCTTCCACTTGAACTCTTGTCTATACGCATTATAGCTCGAAAATCAGGATTCTTATTTATAACCGCACATAATTTATCGGTTGTTAACCTTCCTTCATTATCCGCTAAATTTCCTAACGAGGCTTTGAAGTCATCTACTATATTTAGCGCTTCGTGTTCTCTAATTTGGAAATAGTATCTAAAATTATTAAATAATTTTCGTAAATTTGCCCTATTCGAGTATGGACTTCGGTATCTGAAGCCACCCGCTGGCTTGCTGAAATTGCTTGACTTCTTGCGGATTTAAATTTAAGATACGAGATTTAATAATGTGCAATATTTTCTCATAATATAATACAGCTTTAAGCCATCTCGTCGACACCGACTGTGGCGGCCGAGGAATGCCCAGATTATTTAGACTCACGAAAGCATATTGTTGAATTAATAACCTTTTTGGTTGGAAACTATTAATCGACCTACTTTTAGATAACTATTTCTAATAAACTCAGCTACAAGATGACATGCATGGAGCAAACAGGCTATATGAAGCAATTGATGATGAGACTGTTTTAGTAACTTTTCAGCTTTACCCATGTTTGAACACTCATTTGTAACCAACACCGATATATTGAACTTCCCAAAGGTATTTATTAGAGTTTCCACCATCGCTTCCGCGTTTGTCTTTGTAATATTATATTACATAAAAGAAGAGGCACGGATGCCACCTCGCTTTTTAAAGTGCGGTCTAACATTTAAAATACCATTCTTTCTTGCATCCGTTGTTTCATGTGTGTACTCCTTTCTGCAGGCTCATCCATAACGATTCCAAATATGATATCGAAAGAATTCAAAAGTACCCTTTATAATTTTCTTTAAAGACTACTTGTTTAGGCAAATTAAATGTATGTAAATAACTGTCAGTATATTATTGAAAATTAAATTAAAATGTAAGTTATGTGTTTGAATATTCGTGCTTAATTATATAATATATATACATACGGATGTATTTAGGTGTTTACATTATGTGTTAAATATTTGAACTTGTAAAACACTATTTACTTCCATAATGTGAACGTATTCAAATAAACCTCCTCAGTGCAAAGCTAGCTTAGATTAATGTGTTTCATATATAAATATTTATCAGAAGATGTGTAACCACCTTAAATACATCCCTCTAGTATGAATATATACTTATGCATGAATATTCCACTACTCAACATTATGTACTTGTATATAATGTATATATGCACAGAAAACAATATTAATTTCTAATCGTATTTTACAATATAGGTAACTTAAGATACATGCCTTTAAATTTAAAATATAAAACAGCTACAAATTAATAACATATATATTTTAACTACATAATATATATTCTACCATACGTAAATTTATAGGACCTAGTATCTGACATTTGTACACTGTAGTTGTGTGCAATTATGTAATCGAAAAATTGATCACAGTACATTTGACAGAATCGGTCAAGCAGCTTTACTCCATTTGTATTTTATTGCGTGGGTTTTGGGAACGTAGGTTAACTTAGTTTATTGATCAATAGGAGCAGTAATATGATCAAATTTAATCTTTGAGTTAGCATTTGATTTATACGCACCTATAAACTTAGAGAAAAAAATTCTGCATAAAACATACCAGATATATTTATCCGTTGGTAGTCCTTTTTACAAGTTTTATATTTGACTTGCAAACATCTATAAAATGAGCTCCACACAGAAACACCTTGTTATACAATTCGGTGTTTGAATAATCCCGCAAAAAGTCACAACGAATCCGTTGCAACCATATTTCTTTAATATCTTCATTTTTTATGGGAAATCTGTACCTATAATAAACATTTCATAATATCTCATTTTTATACTTTCATTTTTGCATTACCTAGTGTAGATATTTAATCCGTGCAATTAGGCACAATGCATCAACTTATAAGCCTCCTGCGCTTCATAATTCAACAATATTGAAATGGTTTAACTCCTTAATCAACGATTATTTTTCAGAGTAAAGGAGATTGTTAGTTTTACCTAGGCGGATGTTTACGGCTAATCGCTTAAGGGGTTAGTAATATAATAAAGGAATCTAAAAACTTGAGAAAAATAAAATAAACCATTTTTATCAAATGATTGATTATCTTTAACCTACCTGTATACACACTACAATACTAATAACTAAAATGTTTATCACACTATAATATAATGTACACAATAAAAAATAAACAAAACCAAACAGATCACAACAATGACTATACGCATGCGTGAGTTGCCAAACGACCGCAGGCAAGCACTTTTTTTTTACAAAAAGAGACCCTTCATTTATCCTTTTTCTATCCAATAACCAAATACGTACAAGCCAAGACATTCATAAGTGAATTTTAAGCAGTACATATTCGATTTTACAAGTCCCAAAAACATGCAAACTTGCTAAAAGTAGTGATTTCGAACAAATGGATAGCAAACGTAAAAACGATTCTATTAGCACAAATAACGATCCTAAGAAATTGAAGAAAGTGGCATGTCCGCACGCAGAAAGATGTTACCGACGAAATCCACATCATTTTAAAGAATATGATCATCCACACTTGTCCGATTTCATGAAACAAGGATCCGATTTTAAGTTACCAGATGGGTTTCCGCAAGAGCGCAACATTATCCTAGCACAGATTGACATGCTTAAAAGCCTAGTAAAAGTCGTAGAAGGTGTAGATACCAATAGTAATAAGGAACCTGCTATTAAAACAACTATGGCTGGTGAATCCAGTACAACTAATATTAGGCCTACGAATAACCAGAAACAAGATAAATTTACTTCTTTTAAAGCTGGAAATGGTGTTAAATTATGTAATCCTGAGTCGATGGCTTCTAAATTAGTAAAGAACGCACCATACAATATATTTTTTACTCAAGTGCCAAAAGCCACTGCAACAATGCATTTGGATAATACAATTACGTTTACAGATTTACTTTGTCCAAGTTTGGGAGAATTGAAAGCTTCTTTACAGTTTAATTTTATGATCGATGTGATGTGGCTAATGGAACAATATAATGCGCAGGGACTTGGAAAAATTCCATTGACTATCTTGTACGGCTATGAATTTCCCGATATGGAGAAGTATATGAAAAGATTTTTACCAAATGTAACCTACCATCAAGTGAAAATGAAAGATCCGTTCGGTACACACCATTCGAAAGTTGGATTGTATGCTTACGCAGATGGTTCGCTTAGGATTGTAGTTTCAACTGCAAATTTATATTATGAAGATTGGAATCATTATAATCAAGGATTATGGATTAGTCCAGCATGTTTCCAATTACCTGAAGGTTCTAAAGAAAGCGATGGTGAAAGTTCCACTAAATTTAAGGCTGCTCTTATCAAATATTTAAAATCATACGATGTTGCGTGCCTGAAGGATTGGATTGCACGCGTAAAAATAGCCGATTTTAGTTCTATCAAAGTGTTTCTAGTAACATCGACACCTGGGAAGCATTATCCACAAAGCAACGGATCACATATTCATAAAGTTACCGACATCTTATCAAACCATTGCTTCCTTCCAAGTAAAACAACACCAGAGAGCGAAGGTCCTTTAGCATGGGGTATCAACGCTCAAGCTTCAACCATCGGATCCCTGGGGAAGGCACCAGGTGAATGGCTCAGAAGTGTAATGTTGAGAACTCTAGCGACTCATAAACAAGGTCAGCCTTCGGGGAACTCTCAAGCAACGCTTAACGTTGTGTATCCAACTGTTGATAATGTAATGACAAGTTTATTCGGTGCAGAGGGTGGTGGTTGCTTACCCTATGCAAAAAACATTCACGAGAAACAGAAATGGTTAAAAGAATATCTCCATCAATGGAAGGCTGACGTGACGTATAGAACCAGAGTTATGCCACACATTAAGACCTACTGCAGAATTTCTCCATGCTTAACGAAGCTGGCCTGGTTTCTCCTGACCAGTGCAAATATTTCCAAAGCTGCATGGGGTGGAAACATTCAAAGGGATAGTTCCGTTTACGTTAGGTCATATGAAGTTGGTGTCATGTTTATGCCAAGCTTGTTCGATGAGGATTACTTTGTTATTGATGAAGGTAGCATCACTGAAGGGAAGAAATGTTTTCCATTTATGTATGATTTACCTTTAACACCGTATAAACAAGCAGATTATCCATGGTGTAATTAATAACTTATTTTTGAATGTCTTTAATATTTCTTTTTGTATAATTTACTGATGAAAATATATATTTTGAATTTTTGCTATAGTTTTATTTTTAAAAGGAAAGAGAGTAATAATTTATGTTTGAAACTGAACTACTGAGTGGATAAAATAAAATATTATTTATCATTGGTTTATCATATTGGTGTCGATAATAGAGTCTTGTAAATATACAACTAATAACAAGTATTAATTACTTTTCTTCATTACGTTGTACACTTTGAAATAGTTACATCAAATGAAAATTAAAAATTGGTTTACGTCTTAATGTTGTCGGAATCGGGACTACAAAATTCTTGTCAGTATAATCCAATAGTATAAATATCCATCAGCTCGTAACATCCGATAAAAACTCGATCAGCATTTGAATTGTTTACATGCTAAGGTGTAAAAATGGACTAACTATTATGCACTTTCATATGATTTTTCAGATGATGTGAGTACTTAAACCTTGATGGACAGAGTTCACACGGATAAGGCGTCTCTCCTGTGTGAATCCGCATATGCCGGGGGATACACGCGAGCTGCCGAAACTGTTTCCCGCAAATATTACAGGTATGAGGTTTTTCGCCCGTATGAACTAACGTGTGCACCTTCAACGTTTGGCTTTCCTTAAAAGCCTTGCCGCAATAGCTGCAAACGTGCGGCTTCTTATCTGTATGCCTCTTCTTCTCGTGATCCCTCATTCGTGCGGTGCTTGCGAACTTCTTACCGCAAATCGAACAAGGAAAGCTTCTCTCAGTATTAGCGTGCCTAACTTTATGCGTTGAGAAGGAACTATGGTCCCTAAAACCCTTTCCACAGACTTCGCATATGAATAGTCTCTCGTTGGTATGCGTCCGTATATGAGTATTAAGCGAATACGAATTCTTGAACCCCTTCCCACAAAGATCACACTTATGTGGACGCTCCTCCGTATGCACTAATTTATGGGAGTATACCGCACTAGGCTGTTTAAAACGTTTTCCGCAAACGTCACAAGAAAATCCCGCTTCATCCGCATGCAGTCGCTGATGAATCTTTAGTTGGAATGGTAATACAAATGCTTTGTCACACACGTTACATTTATGAGGTTTGTCACCCGTATGATGTCTTAGATGCACGGATTTGTAGTATTTCCATCCAAATGAACGGTTACAATGTTTACAAAACACAGACATCTTTTCCTTTTCTTTTCTTGTTAGTTTGCGTCCACCTTTTGAGATTGGTAAGCCGTTCTCATCATAAACGCATTCATCTTTCGAGATTGATAAGGAGTTCCCGTCATAAACACGTCCATCTTTTTGAATCGGTAAGCTATTCTCGTCATGAACATATTCATCTTTTAACAAATTATCTTTTTGCTTTGTGGTATTATTCTGGTTATTACCTATCAGGGCTGCTATGGCCTTTTCATCATCCATATCATCATCATATACATCTTCGTCCGATTCAAACGTGATATCTTCCATATTACACTCCATTGAATCGTCTATATGTTCATCATCATGTTCAGTTGAGACTTTCTCATTAACCAAGTCTATATGTTCTTCCGAATTGTCACTATTACATTTTACATTTTCCTTTGATTCAACATTTATTTCTTGCACTTCTGTCTTATCACTACCTGATGATTCACCCTCTTCACATTTGATTGAAACTTCTTCCTTGATGTTTATCGATTCTGCACAGGTTGTATTTCCTAACTCTCCTTTATCCATTAACGATGACCTATCACCTTTCCCTGTACGTAGTTTTCGATCGGAAGCGACACTCATTGATTTAAAATCCCATGCCGAACAGAGTTTCTCAATACATATATTACACATGTACATTGGTAAGCCATCAAATCTTTCGATCTACAATCAAGCGAGCGTACGAATCAGCATGGATAATGAACTTGTGATCTGTAATCCTCTTCTTTCCAACTTACCTTTATCGTCGTACATTCGGGCAACATTTCTGATAAAAGCTTGCCCCGTTCGGAATGCTCGAATATAGAAACATACGTCTTATCCATTTCCAAACAAGTTCTGCATATTAAATTCCGTTTCGTAGGCATTTTTACGAAATATTAAGCGATTAAACAACTATCATCTTCGACGTTCTTAAAAAATCTGACGTGACACTTTTACTTGATCGTGGGGTACAGCTTGACATATCTAGATTTAAATATAATTAACCCACTTCTGGGCTTTTTAATAAATAAATAACCAATCTATCCTAAGTTTTTCTAGGATTTTTAATTAATATAAAATATAAAGTATATCTCTTTGTTATCGGCTAATAACGACCTCGGCGAAACCTATTGTCAAAAGGCGAAACTTACAATTCATATTATTGGATTGGATAATAAAAGGGGTATATTATTCTTAAACATGAATAGACTTTCTATACCACTCTATTATTGATAATAATAAATTTTAATAATAATCTATAATATATTTATTACGATATCATGTAAGTTTCTCCATCTGTAATACAATAGGATAACTTCTGGAAGTCTGGGATAGCGGCTGGTTTTCTACATGATTTTTACATGAGAATATCAACTACAATATTTCATTATATATAGAATCTTTATAGCAGATTTTAATTATTCTAAACAATGTAATTCCGGTAAACAACACATAAGTATCGGCACCCTCCGCACCGCACAAGTTGAATTTATTATATAGTTATATAATAATTAGTCCGGGACGGCCGTTTCGAGGACACGAATGGTCCTCATCATCAACCGGTGACCGAATGAAGTGAGAAAAAACTTTTTCTAAAACTAAACATGCAGGTACTATCCCTACTTCTTAGAACAGATATCCTTTACAAGTGCCTATTTCTACCTCCTGCACGCCGTGAAGCTACGACGTGCGAAAAATAACATGCATGAACTATCACTTCACCGAGAAGAAATATTGTATTTTACAAGTGCCTAATTCTACCCTCTACGCGTCTTAAACTACGACATGCGGAAAACACGGCCAGATGGACGGGAAGATCTCTTTTATGGCCCAAAAATATAAACGAGTGCCAGCCTACTGCAAAAGGTCAAAAAGGACAGAGTACGACAACGGTCCGTTTTCTCTGTTCATCAGATTTGTATTACTTTTTATGTAAACTGTCTCGTACGCATCTAATTCTCGCGGCGACGCTACGTTTTTAATCAATTTTAAGTCTTCTAATTTAATACTATGCCCAGTTTCATTTATATGTTGTGCCACACTCGACGCGTCCAATCTGCCGTAGCGATAATTTCGTAGATGTTCTTTGAATCTAGTTTCTATCGCTCTCTTTTTTTTTTGGCCATAAAAGAGATCTTCCCGTCCATCTGGCCGTGTTTTTCGCATGTCGTAGTTTAAGACGCGTAGAGGGTAGAATTAGGCACTTGTAAAATACAATATTTCTTCTCGGTGAAGGGATAGTTCATGCATGTTATTTTTCGCACGTCGTAGCTTCAAGGCGTGCAGGGGGTAGAAATAGGCATTTGTAAAGGATATCTGTTCTAAGAAGTAGGGATAGTACCTGCATGTTTAGTTTTAGAAAAAGTTTTTTCTCACTTCATTCGGTCACCGGTTGATGATGAGGACCATTCGTGTCCTCGAAGCGGCCGTCCCGGACTAATTATTATATTACTATATAATAAATTAAACTTGTGTGGTGCGGAGGGTGCCGATACTTATGTGTTGTTTACCATACTACGCCACAGTCCTTGCTATCATTATTAATGTAATTCCGACTCTTACATATTTCGCCATCTACCATCCAACGGCTAAGTGCGCAAGATAACTGGTTTTCCTCGTTTTTAACTAGGTGTCGCAACATGTTTATTATTATAATTTTAGATATTCCAATTGGTCTACATATAAAAATTACTTTGTGTTTGCAATTATTACAAAAATCGTTGCCAAGCGGCTGATCTAAACAATCGTAATCATCCTGACGATCTGGTTCATCCGATAAAAATTTTTATTTTTATATTTGCCTGTTTTTTGCTCATATACATACTTGCCTCTATAAAAAAAATCTAACGTTGACCTTGTTAAACGTTTCAGTGATACAGAACCAGAGCTCGAGTACGAACGAGATTAGCTTGGAAATTGAAAACTCATATATTTCAATAATTTCAATAATCGACGCGGCACGTTAGATACGCTATATTCTGGAGATGCAGTTGTTCGAGCAGAATTCTGGTCAATGCAGCCATGTGGCTTCTGTGGCTACCATTACCACAATCGCGGCCCTAATCGGTGTTTACGTTTATTACTGCAAGAGAACAAGAACAAGAACAAGCATTCCAACGAATTGGACAGGAGTGGCTAGAGTGAAGAAGTTGTTCATTTATCCTTTGAAGAGCGGCCGAAGGAAGGAGTTGGAAAGGGCCAGATGTACGAAACATGGTGCCAGGGTGACGGAAAACAATGTTGAGCTTATGGATAGGTATGTCTAATTCGCATCATAGAAAAGAATTGCAAAAAACAAAGAACGATTTGCATGTTCAAGAGGTAACATATAGAAAAAATACGATGTACACATTACTGCCAGTGCGTTTTTGTTATAGTAGTATGGACAACTAACTTAAGTAGTAGAAAAGTCCGCTTTTTATTGATTATTTAAATTTTTCGTTAGTTGGCGCGGGAAATGTAATATGTTATTTGAAAAAAAAAAAAAAAATAAAAACTGTAATTTTCTTGTCTTCGTAGGTATATGAGGTTCGAAAAAAAGTTTCGTATGAAAGTCACTGTTTTCGATGTGAAATTGATATTGAACGAAAATTCAAGTTGGCGACTTTTAAAGTACTCGTATTCCTTAATTTAAACGGACGCCATATTGGATTTTTAGGTAACCGAATAGAATTTTTTAATTTCCTAACAAATAATCGAATAAAAAATACCAGCAAAATTAATTGTTCTTATATTTTAATCAAGTAGAAACCGCATCGATTTAAACAAAATCAGGTGAAATTATTTTAGAAAAACTTTGGAAAAGCATTAGTAGTTGCAGATTAAATCATTACTAACTTGTAAGTATTAAGTACTTGAACCACAAAAGGCATCGTGACATTACTTTTTTAAATATCCAATCAAGTTGGTAAGGTTATTCAATCTATCCAAAGAGCAGATGAAGTGTTACCTGCAGTTACTTGTAATACAAACTTTAAAAATTATAAGTAGTTTTCTAATAACTGAAAGCTACGATTTGTTTTGCATATTTGTCAAGGGCTAAAAAAATTCCCGTCTTGCTGGTCAAGCTTAATTAAATAATTTACAGGAAAGGATCATACATGACTTATCTTTGGCAGACAGGATTGGGTTTTGGTACCAACAAGATGGCTGTCTGCTCCGTAACTCAAGAAACATGCTAGATTATTTAATTGACCGATTTGACAATAAAGTTATTGCCACTAATACTAACGTTCGGTGTCCAGCTACGTCAGCGGATCTAACGTCTCTTGACTTTTTTGTGGGATACGTTAAGGAACAAAGTAGGAAGTAACTGCAGTTACAATACTGTTCGAAGCAGTGCTAGAAGCGTTTGCTAGTATTAATCGAAATACGTTGCGTAGAGTAACCCGAAGTGTCGTCAAACGGTGGCAATATTATTTAGCTAACAATGGCCAACATTTTTAACATTTCATCTGATTATGAGAATTAAGTTTTGTTTTTTTATATAAATTTTGTTTGGATTCATGTAAGCCTAGTTGATTAAAATGTAAGAACAATTAATTTTACTGGTATTTTTTATTTGATTGTATGTTATATTACATCGCCGAAAGGAGACAAAATTCTACTCGGTAACCTAAAAATCCAATATGGCGTCCATTTAACTTAAGGAAGTTTTGTTCAGTATCAATTTTACATCGGGCTTATCGAAAACAGTGACTTTCATGTAAAACTTTTTTTCGTTCCTCATATAAGATATTAGACATGACATTTTGAAGTGTTTTATTTTCAGTTTTTAAATCAGCACAGGAAACTGCAAAGCATTACCCATTTAACCAAATCTCCATCTTCGACGATAAGAATGTTACCCGTGCAATCCCACTCAATCTGGGACACCTGGTGTAGTATCTATATTAATTTTTCCACTTGTATTATCAGGTCCTTCATTGTCTACGACGAACGCAATCATGAATTTAAAACGGCAAGAGTCTATCCGAAATTGGTTCTAATAGAGACGTCGGTCGACAGTAATGGCGATATTGTATTTACTGCTCCTGGCGAAGGATCTCTAGCCGTCAAAATACCGAAATCCCAAGGAACACCTACATTTGTAACGTAATTATTACGTTTTTAAATGCGACTAACACCAATAAAAAAAAAAACAATATTTTGTATAGGGTACAAAACAAAGCCCCTATCCAAACGTTGGATTGCGGAGAAGCGATCGCCAGTTGGTTATCTACCTATCTCCTGAATAGACTGCACGGCGTGCGTCTAGGATATTACAAGCCGAATTCCACCAGAGACATTAATCGACAATTTCCCGACCTTTTCTACGCTTACGATAAATTACGAGTCGATTCTGCCGTAAGAAAGTCTATATACCTTTATTTTCTGATATGATTTTTGAATGATTTCTTTGTTTTCTTGACGTTCAGGGTCTGTATTCGGATCTCACCAGTTATCATTTAATCAATCAGTTGTCCATTGATTCGTTGAACTCTGATCTAACGGAGTCGGTCACCGCCAATAATTTCCGCCCGAACATCCTAGTCGAGGGTAAGCATCTGGTGGCGTTCGACGAAGAGGATTGGGATTGGATCAGGATCGGCGACGCCATCTTCAGGAACGTCAAACCGTGCACCAGATGCGTATTGACCACCGTCGATCCGGAAAGCGCCACCATGTCGAAAGAATGCGAACCGTTGAAATCGCTAATCCGGTAATGTACATAGACAATAGAAGAATAGTTGGAATAATAACAGTTTCTTCGATTTATCTCAGGCAAATATCGTTGATTCCAAGGTGTCAACAATTGCATAGACCCTACGTTGCTATCAAGTAATCTGTCTCGCAATTTGCCATTTTAATACTGTGATATTTGAAATATCTGAAATGAAATTATTTTAGAGATTTAGGGGGAAGCGAGAGGGAAGGCTCATGGCCCCTCTCAGCTCTCCTCTGGCTACGCCCATGTGTAAAATAGTATTATCAATAAAAATATAATATAAATTATTAGAGATGAGCAAGGTAGGGAAATTGCAAAATGCAGAGTCTAGACAGGCTCGTGTTTTGTCGACTCTCTGGGAAACCAGAGCAAAGGGCCTTGATGTAGATTCCTAAGTTCGCCATTTTGCATGCGCTTCGCAGGCGTCGGTATGGGGGTGGTCGTTTGGGCGTGTGATTCGTAATATATGCGCAAGCGATCTTATTGCAGTAGTAACTAACCCTGCAGAAACGAGTACACTTTCCGTGCGCTTCACGAAATTAGTAGAGACTAGACAGACTCGTGCTTTGTCGTCGACTCTCGAGAAAACCAGTAGGCAACATCATGAGACGAATAAACACTAGTCTGCCTTGCCTCTGCTAATTTCATGAAGCGCAACTCGTTTCTGCAGGCTTAGTAGTAACGCATCCAGTATGTATTTGGCGATCGGTTGGAATGAATGCGAGTCTAGCGAAGAGCCGTATATACGTTATACGTAATAAAAAGTCGTCGATAAGTGGATCAAGGAAACGACCATTGTTGGATAAAGTGAATGAGTTTATAAAAGATTACCCGGATTTAATATACGATGGCGCAAAAATAAAATACTTATTTTATTTTTATTTTTATTTTATTTCGGAGGAGACACGCCAAATTTGAACTTTTGAGAGACCAAGTTTTAATGTTTATGACAAATGGTGCCGCAACACAACTCTGAAATTACAGATTTCATACATTTTCGATTTTATTTATATATACAACGCTGTTAAAATATGCACTATTCTTATTTTTCGTGTGCTTATGCATATTGCTTTAATAGTAGAAAACCAAATGCACATTTCATTCTTGCAGATAGAATAAATCTCTCTACTTCTATACTTACATCGGTAACAAGGCCACATTCAATCGTATAGTCTTAATATGCGAAGCATAAATTTGCACACGCCCGAATGATCATTTCCATACCTATGCCTGTGAAGCGCACGGAAAGTGACGAACTTGAGTCATCACTGATAAAAGAACTATATCAAGTTCGAATTAAAAAAAGAACATCTATTCATCGAACGATCTTTCTCTAAAAATTATCGATAAATGGCGCTGCCGAAAACAAAAAATCTTACGATTTTAACGTTTTATGTTCCCCAAATCAATCAATATTCCTATGTACGTTTTAATTTTCAATATTACCATTCAATTCTATTTCTGATTTTATTTTAATTCATATTCCAGCACGAACGGCCTAAAAGATCCGGCACATGCTAAATGCGAAGGCAAGAAAGGGGTAATGGGAATCCATTTGGAATTGTGGCGCGAGGGACAGATACGAGTTGGAGATGAAGTATTCGTCGCCTAATACGTCATGCTAGATGGATAATATGGATGGATGGAATGGATAATTACATGTTCATTGTTGTGTTGTGAAATGTTAAATAGATAATACGAAATAAAATGTTTTCCTCGCTGTTGGATTTATTTATTCGTAATTAGTGTAGGCGTTGTCGAAAACGTAGGAATCTGTACATCCGCTTATAACCGTTTCGCGTTAGGTGACTTCAAGGTAATGTTAATAATAGGACAGACATTGGCAAATATAAATAATCGTAGCGTTCATATTCGCCAGACAGATTTTGATGTAACGGCGTAATACTGGCATATGTAAGCATGACATGCTTTTATCTGATGTAGACTTTCTCCCTTAGCTTCAGAATTACTTGTCTAACATACCGATTTACTTTATTTGATGCTAACATAAATAACACTAATCTGTATATTTGATCTGCTCGATGAATTGAAACTAATAACGTACTTGTCTCGTACATTCTCAGGCGATATTTTATCTTTGTTTTTCGTTTATCTGACGGATAGGAGTATACGACTGAGTTATTTTGAGGAATATCTTACTTCACTAGGTTTAAATTTAGGGTATGCGTGCATCTATTTTAAAAAATGCAGAATAATTCGATCTGTCCGGCGTTTTGTGGACATGGTAATAATTACCAAAACTTGTATATTTTCATTGTATTTTTCATGTATCTAATAAAAAAAGGAAAAGATTCTTAATTCACTGAAATTCATAATAATGATAGCAAGAACTGTGACGTAGTATGGTAAACGACACATAAGTGTCGGCAACTTTAAACTTGTGTGGTGCGGAGGTTGCCGATACTTGTATTACATACTCTAATAATTATTAGTTTTGTTTAATTTCTATCAACACAAATATTTCTACAAACTGTTTCCAAAATATTGACTACTAATTTTATAATATTAATTAGTATTATTATTACATATTTAGACTTGCTACTATTCTTCGGTAATTTTCATTATTAGCGTTCATTTTTCTCTCAAATTTTACCGTTGCGTCGTTATCAAATATCTTATCAATTTAAATCACCTCCGCCACTGATAGCATTACGATGACATAATGTGTACTTCATATATTGAGATTATTCTACTTATAATTTCTTTAATACTAAGAAACGTAAAACCAAAATATACTCTTGACAGTGAAGCAAAGAGTACTACATACTTACTTAAAGAATTATAAATTATAAAATATAAAATGTTGCGATATAAGTTCCAAGATCAAATTTATATGATCGCTGGGAGGGTGAGAAAGCAGAAGGAGGGAAAGTAAAAGGATGTGGACGAGTGATTTGGTGGTAAAGAGTTGGTTTTGAGGGTTTGTGGCCGTAATTAGGTTTCATTAACAACATACAACAATATACAATAAAATAATTACATCATCCTAAGCACTTACCAATTTGTTCCGAAAAATAAAACTATGAATTCCCAAAAATTCTTTACTTTTACCACTACAATAGTTTCTAGTGTTACAAATATAATGTTGAATGCCCGAAGCTATCTATATTTTATTTAACGGGAAAATTGATCTCCCTAAGTTTAATAATTTATTTTGTTTGGTATTTTGAAAGGTCAACTCAAGCAATAGAAACTGTAATTTTAAAGTAGTTCGCGTCTATTCTACAATCGAGATCAATTTAAATTGCTAACGGGTAGATGACTGCAACGATTTTTAATGAAAAGATTAGTATGAAAAATGTGCTAATCCATATCAAACAAAGATTAAACATAAATTCCAAAAACTACTTCTTCTCGGGCCAAAAGCGAAATCTAATATATTGCAAAAAGGGCATTCGCTGGCATTGTAGAAAATCAATCAGAAGTATGTGAAAGATTTTATAAATTTTATATTATAATAAGATACTCAAAAGAGATAATAAAATGGCCGAAGAAGGTGATTAAATGATTAAAGAAGGAAGTAAAATGATACAAAAAGGGAAAAGAATAACTGACGACAGTCGTAAAGAACATAAATGTGGTTGGGAAAAATGTTGAAATTGTAATAAAAAAGTTGAAATACTTAAAAAGATTTATATACAGCGGAAAAGACAAAAAGGTGGAATTTGTCAAACTAAAGTCAAATAAAATGATAAGGAATACAAAGTTAAAATGTGTTAATTTAGCAATAAAAATGGCTGTACTGTACTACACCCTGTCGAAAAAGTTGAAGATAAAAACTTTTGGATTTATATTATTTTTAATACAGCGAAGGTAGAGAAGACACACAGGGTGATACGAATCTATTTAAATGTGTTGAGTGTATGGTTCTAAATTATACAACTGCAATTTAATCCCGGGTTTACACTGAATTAAGTTTATCTGCAATTAAAATTTAAATTCGGCATTAAATTAATGTGTGTTTACATTTTGAGTTGCTCAAATCATCATTGAAACATCAGTGCGGTAGTTTAACGGACAACAGAATTCACCTGTTTTTGTGGATTTTAAGTTTTCGATGTGAAACGTGTCCGAATAAGCAAATTACTCAGTTATTTCGGTTCAGATTGTGAACTCCCTTCGGGTACATCAGATGTCAAAGTGGCATTTGGGTTTAATCGTGATTAGAAACGTTACAATATTAAATTAATCGGTGATTAACATGCTGATACCTGATTAAATATTTAATTCAGTTCCCGTAAATCAGGGGTAAAAGTTTTTGTTATGACGAAGGTTTTTTTTACTAAAAATACCAGCTTTAGTAAAGAAATATTTCCTCTGGCAAAGTCTAGGGTGTTAGAGATGATCATTTTGAAAAATACAATAATATTTCAATATCTGGGGGTAAAGTTGACTACCGTATACACAGCAATTTTTTTTTTTAGGGAGGATCGACAGGCGATGATTTTTTAGATGCATATCGTTTTCAAGACCTCCCATGATGGATAAAATGTCGGCGGCTACTTCAGCCGCAATACTTTCAAGAGACTACGAAGAAACCACTACGGAATTAACTAACAACAGTAAATCGTCGACATCTACAACTGGCTCCTTACGTCTCCGAATAGCGATCCTGGTTTGTGCGGCCTTTCTTTTAATGTTAAACAATGCCCTCTACATCCTATTCATTCCGCTGGTAATAGAACAATATGCGGTCGTCTCTAATAACGATTTCCTATATTATTACGGTGGGTTGTACGCTTCGAAAGACATCGCATTACTAATTATGAGCCCTGTGGTGGGTGGTTTAATCGATCGAGTTGGTTGCGTAGATCCTCTGATCGGCGGAATCGGCTTCATCCTAATTTCGACGATAATCTTCGCTTTCGGAGAGAGCTACTGGTTGTTCTTCACGAATCGAACATTTCAGGGGTTAAATTCAGCGTTCACAGACACGTCCATCATGGTTTTAATTGCGATTTTATTCCCAGATGACGCGGCTAGAACAAACGCCTTTGGAGCGTTACTAGGATGTAGCGCGCTTGGATTCTTGCTCGCCTCACCATTTGTTACCATAGTAACCAAACATTTGTTAGAGAGCCGCATTTATTTCCTAGGCTTCGACATCGCTTACTTGATACTCGGATTAATAATTTTTTTCTTGATGAAAAAGTATAATTGTCGGCAAGATTCGAACGTCAGGCGTCGTAAACATGACGATATTGCATGGAAGATATTGCTGGATCCTTACGTGCTAATCAGCGCTGGATCCCTAGCGATGTCCCAAATCGTCTTATCTTTCTTACAATACGTCCTACCCTTCTGGTTGGGAGGATACGTCGCTTTAGTGAGCAGTGTTCGAATGACTTGCTTCCTTGGCCTGTTTTCGCATATTTCCGGCATACTCGTCGCGCTTTTGCTAATTAAAAAAGATCCGCATCATCGCTGGTTGATTGTTGCATGTGGATTGGTACTACAAGGTTTTTGCGGGCTTATTTTACCGTTTGTAAGTTCGTACGTTTTCTTGCTGATTCCCACGTGCGGGATTACATTCAGCGTAGCTCTTGTTCGTATAGTGATATTGCCTACGCTGGCTAGGCTTGCGGATTCAAGACACACTTCGATTTACGGAAGTACCTTCGCCATATCGTATGTTTTTTATGCAATCGTTGATATCATAGCTCCTGTAACGTTATATAATTTGATTCCTCACACTATGCTGACCGTTACATTCGTGGGAGTCGCTCTGTCGAGTATTCTCTACGCTCCGACATTGTTATTTTTAAGACGAATTTATTAGAAACCATATAAAGATAATATTAATATTTGAACTGTTTCGCGAACCTTTCATCATTGTAAAAAATCATTTATTTACCGCACCGTTTCCCATGACACTTGAATTGATGTAACACGCGGCTGTGATACTGTATTTGCAAATAAAAACGCTTTATTTATCCCACATTTCTTTTATTTTCTTTTCCCACCACTTTAAATCATACTTCACTATAGACGTTGCGATATTTATTGTAAAAATAACGTGCGTTATTTGTAAGTATCGAGTATCGATTAAGAAAGAATAACGAAGTATGTACCGCCTACTGACTACTTTGTTAATGGATATCAGTATATACTCGTTACTTAAAAGTGTAAATTATTATAATCAGAAGAACATCATAAAATGCCTAGAAATGATAAGAAACGATAATTTTAAATTTGTTTCTTTTCTCATGGTATTGATTTTTGCAATGCAAGAAGAGAAAGAATACCTTACACACAAACATATTTCTGCCTCTCCAATATCGTCAACGTAATTTCAGATATTTTTATTCCATTTTGTGTTACCGTTCTCTCACAATCGCCACAACAATTCGAAATGACGAGCCAGACATTTCTTGGCGTCCTGTAGTGCCAAGGAACACACACCTGGCTTTTAGAAAGCAATAACATGAAACTGGTACTCAAACCATCCCTCGAACAGTTCTTGGACAGTTTAACCACAAGATTCAATTTTTCAGATAAATCTATATTATTTAGTTCTTGTTCAAATAAATCAACGAAATCTTCACTTAAATTTTCCATACACGTTCTACATACGATACTGTTCATTGTTCCTTCTTAATTAGATAGTATTTTTTAATGTACTGTATAATAATTTTGTTTCTGTAAAATTCCCTAAAGGATTAACATTTATGATATCCTAAGGTTGAAACGATTCTGTTATCTTTGGAATATTGCCAATGGGATTATTACAAAAAATAAAACACAAATACTTGAATTTTCATTTATTTTTTTGTGTAATCCTATCATATTAACGTGTCAAAACGTGGCAAAAAGGCTAGTAAAAAAAAAAATGTTTGAAAAGGGAATCATAATACAGGGAAATATAATCTGGAACTAGTATATAGTTGGAAATTTCGACCGTCACATCGGAAGAGGTGTTCCGAGGACGCTAACTTGGAAACCCTCACTGTGTGTGGTTTAATTGCATAATTAAGTAGTAATAAATGATAACAAAAACAATCTACTTCTTTCTCATTCTTCCGCCAAATACATTATATACTGTTACTATTCAAACACCTGCACACTCGCAACAGCTATTCCGGATTAATAGTTAAATAGAGTGTGCCGATACTACCTCACAGTTCTTCGTATCATTGTGTGCTTGTCGCTATGGTGGGATAAGATTTACCTCAACAAACAATAAAACTCCATCGATAAGATCGTCCATCCATTTCGTAAAATAACAACTACATTCATCAATGATTTGTGCGAAGTCCGCTTATACAGGCTAAAATTAAGATCTAAGTTCGATTTTTCAAAATTAATGCTATTTTAATTTGTTTCATATTCGCTTTTAATGTTAAATCCAATTTAATTTTAAATATACCAAACATTAAATTACATCATTCTTGACAAAACTCTAAGTAGTATCGTGGTTCATTTAAGTTAGTCAGTCTCACCAACTTGATAGGGTTGATAAATTAGCAATCCTATCAAGAAATTCAGGCGGTTATTTCAAAATTACCGTCCATAATTCCTTAAATAATTTTTAATAATTGTAGACATATGAAAATGAGAACAGGGCATGTATTCAATATTTTACTTTGTAGCTTTACAAATACTATTACATTACATTATATTATTTTGACAATCACATTTGTTGACTCAGTACAGAATTTTTCATACATGCACTTTCATATGGTTTTTTAGATGATGCGAATACTTAAATTTCGAGAGGCACAACTCACAGGAATACGGTGTCTCTCCAGTATGAGTGCGCATATGTAAATATAAGGTCGATGGGTGTCGAAAGTCTTTTTTACAAATAGTACAGCTGTATGGTTTCTCACCTGTATGCCTTAACATATGCATCTTTAACACTGTTTTATCTTTAAAGCATTTATCACAGTGGGTGCATTGATGCGGCTTAACGCTACTGTGCCTCTTCATGTGTTCTTTTAATCGAGAGTTACTTGCAAAAGACTTGCTGCATTCCAAACAAGAATATATTTTCTCAGCTTCAGTTGCATGTGTATCTTTGTGACTGTACAAGATTGAAGGATCGGTGAAGGATTTACCGCAAATTTCGCAGGTACAAACCTTTTCTTTTGAATGAGTCCTTATATGAGCACTCAGAGCAAACTCGTGTTTGAAAAGCTTTTCGCAATGCGGGCATTTGTGGGGACGTTCTTCTGAATGAACAAATTTGTGCGCTTTTATGGCACTGACAAATTTGAAGGCCTTGCCGCAGATTTCGCAAGAGTAAGGTCGCTCTCCGGTGTGTACTCGCGAATGGAGATTTAACTGAAAACGTCTAACAAAACATTTACCGCAATCCTTACACTTGAATGGTTCATCGCCATTATGCCTTCGTAGATGTTCTTCAACGTAATACTTATAACCAAAAGAGCGATTGCATTCTTTGCAAAATATGGATAATTTCGCTTTTTCTTTCCTCGTTAATTTCTTTCCATCCTTATATTCGAGTAATACAGTTTCGAAGGTTTTATGATTTTCGTTATTTGGATCGGTTATATCAGAGTAATCTTTACTATTGGCATTTGTGTTACAATTACTTTCCAAAGCACTATTTTTTCTATCAACCAAATCAAAATCATCATTAATTAGATCCACATGTGACGATTCGTAATTAGCTGTTATATTGTTTATATGATGATCGGCATTGTCATTTTCAGTCAGGGTATCTGTTACATTACTTTCCTGAGGTATACCATCAATTTCCCCTGTTTTCATTATTTCTCTTGCTTCATTTTTAACTTGTATTTTTGCAGTTACTGTATTACTAGCAACCAAATTTACAGGAGAACAACGTAACTTTGAATCCGAGTGAATGGCCATTGAACGGAATTTCCAAGCAGAAGTCAAGAGTTTCACACATTCATTACAAATAAATATAGGTAATCCATCATTTCTATGGGTCTACAATACATTATGACTCAGAAGATAATAGATATAATATTATCATGGGAGTTACCTCTAGCATTGTACACTTGTTCAACATTTCGGATAAAACTGTATCATTTTGTTGACGATCAAATAAATTAACAAAATCTTTGCTTGATTTTTCCATACATGTTCTACATACGACACTGCTCATTGTTGTATATTAATTGAGAAATAGCATTCTTCTAAGGTACTTTACAACAATTTTATTTCTATGAAGTTCCCGCAAAAAGTAACATTTAGGATAGTTAACTTAAAGGTTCAGGCAATCTTGTATTTATCTGCGGAGTTAAAACCATCTAAACTTATCTTTCGACACGCTACTGTTTAGATACAGAATTTAAAAAAACGACAAATGTTAAGAGCAGAGTTAAGTTAAATCGAAGTTAAATTCATGCACATACAATAACTTAACTCGACAGGTGGGAATAAACCATATTACAGCGTCTCTCGTAACTGTACTGGAACTAGAAGTAAAGCGCGACTTTTGAATTTTGGGTAAATAAGTATATATTATAAACAACACATAAGTATCGGCAACCTCCGCAACACACAAGTTTAATTAACTATATAATAATTAACCCGGATTAATTATTATATAATTAATTAAACTTGTGTGGTGCGGAGGTTGCCGATACTTATGTCTTGTTTACCGTACTACGCCACAGTCCTTGCTATCAATATTATGTAAGTATGTATTATCTCATTTTTCTATTGATAGTGGACTATCGCATTAACCAAGCTTTAATGCTTACCAAGTATGCGCGTTTAGTTATCGGTCAAGTTAATAAGGCCGCAACACTAGTCAATGGGGCGTATTCAACAGTCCCCAGCCCCTGTTCATATTTTATTTTTTAAAGAAATTGTAGAATGCCGCACAAATATCACTTGATATCCGTTTTATTTAAGAATGGAATAGATAGGATTTGACGTAATAAGCCTCTTTCGAAAAATATTCGTAACAATTTATTTAAACAAGAAAAACGAGTGTACAAAGGAAATTGTAATATAATAATTATTTGGGTGAGACCATTTTACCCATAAACAAAATCTTATCGGTTTCGCTTCCGGGTTCTCCTAACTTGGCAGTTATGTAGAAGATGAAAGGATGGTCAGCTCTAAACGACGCCGGGGGGTTCACCGGACGAAGAGCAGTGCGAAACATCATGAATACGCCTGCATAGAAAAACAGAAGTGTTTTTACCTTCTACGAATGATTGAAGGACAAAGAAGCACTTACCAGTGGCTGCGGCAGCTTCGGAACCTTCTTCGTTGACTTCAACGAACGCCTTTTGTATGACCTTATCGATTTTCAGAGGCTTTTGGCTGTCGAGCATGTTGGAAAAATCGGCGCCATCCAAGAATATCGCACCAAGACCGATCTGTAGCATATATTCGTAGGTATTTAGACATAAGAAGGTTTAGCAGTCGTCTGGAAGAGTTTGTTTTTTAAGAATGGCATTTTTGTTAGTAAATATAGTCAATCACGAAAGCTTATACCTTTGGCATGTGTTCAAAATTTCACGTACTGTAATTTTTTAAAATTCGCATTTCTTACATGAAAACTTTAAAGAGTTATTGTAAAGGATTATTGACTTTATTTCTTGAATTTCCTTTTTATTTAAAATAATTGAAATTAAAATTGATATTTCTGAATTCGTCTTTTTGGCGGCCACCGTACAGACTTTTCTTTGTTATTCTTGGTCTATTACATTACCTGTTTCAACGGCTCTTTCAGATTAATATTGCTTTCCAACTTGAATCTCGGCAGCGTAACGGAAACGGGTCGATTAGTGGTAGTAAAGCTGTTGATATCCTTTTCCGATAATTTCGTTTCCAAATCGACGATACCGGTTTTCGAATTTGGTAGGATGATGATCATAGCGAACCGATCGTCGGTGTACTTCAATCGTAGAACCTTCGAGTCGAGATTGCTCAATTCGCCATATTGGAACTGTCCCATCTGTCTCATCATCTTACAATCGACTGTATCCGTTTCCGACGTATAAAATTTGTCGTCGTGCGTGTGCTTCGCGTTGAATTTCTTCAACCAGGTGCCCTTGAAGTAGAAACGTAAGTGAAGTAACTTTTTTAATGAAGGAAAATGTGGCGTTGATTCAATAAAGTCAATTTTGTTGTGTGGTAACTGGAATGTGAGTTAATTCTACAAGAAAGCTTAAAATCGTTTTTGTTAACATTTTTTAATTTAAATAATAGATAGTGACCGCATCATAAGGACGGGAGAAAAAATGGGTCCTTTAGCTCACAAAATTTTTAATTTAATTAAATGTTGCTTTTTGTGCTCAAAGAAGGCTCAAAGGCATATCATCACGTTAGCTAAAATAGATATTCACTAATTAAGTGTGTGAAAAGACGTTTCACAAAACTCGCGGCTCGCGGTTTATGGCTGTGAATTCGGTTTCACGCACGAGGTTTGTACAATATCATCTTACTTTTAATAAAAAAAACAAAAGTAGTTGACCCTGTTAATCGAAGAAACGGCTGCTTTACCTCTTCAGAGCATATTCTTCGGATAATGATTACCGACGATCGAAAAGGTACACGAGAATTAGGCCTCCGGAGAATCCTAAAGGCAAAGGATAAAAAAAGTTCGCCTAGCAGCAGACTAGGGAAGTTTATCATCAATCACAAATTTTCGATTGTTTTGATATAATTTCATGACAAACTTGGACCATGGACATAAGTGATGAGGAATTAAGGGAATTAAGGGAAATTAAGGGAGCCTGTAGAATTTCCCCAATTTCCATATCACACCTAGGCAGTTGAGAGAATGGCAAACATGTTCACTGAAACATCATCGGCGGTTTTGCGGGGAAACAGCAAGAGACGGTTTCTTGCCAGTGTTTAAAAGCAAACAAGATTTTAAAGTTATATAAACGGTGTATACATTAGATATTAATGATTTGCGTTTCCTGTAAGTGATTTAACACGTATTTCTTCATTTAAATATTGTTATTATCTTATAAGGACTAACTTAACTTTCTGAAGCAAATAAGTTTTCAGTTAGAGTAATTTGCTAAGTTTTTCTAAGTTTCTGTCGGTACTTTTAGCCCTATCGGTTGTTGGTACAAAGTGTATAAACTTACAAAAAGACTGCGTTAAGAAATAAAACTCTCTACACTACTCTGATACCGAGCGTTTCGTTTATAAAACCAAACTTGTACCGTGTATACAGACGAAGCTGATATAGAAAAATTACCAAAGTTACATCTCTACCTTGAAATAGATAGCATTCAACAGCACAGCGGCAGTTAGATCATCGAAATCGCCAGGCTTTACCAGGTTCTGTATTCTATTATTGGTTTTATTTTTCACCCAATCGTTGATATTCGCGGCCGTCTTCTGTTTTTGCCCGAAATCGATGGCTTCTACATCCGCTGAAAAGTAATCGTCGGCTACCGAACGGAAGTTCTCCTTCAGCTTGTATCCGCTCTTCACGTAGATCTTGTTCGCCATGCTGATCTTCACGTTTTCGGCATTGTTCAGGGCTGATACGATGCTCTTGTAGCCGACCGCTGTTTCGGACGCATCCGGAACGCCAAGACTACGTTGGAAGCTGCGCGCAGTGTCTTGCGCAGCGCCCTGATACGTAAAGGCCAAGGCAGCGTGGACGCTCATCGGCGAAAAGATCAGGTTATCATCTTTTTTCGAGATGGCATCGTATAGTTTATGAGCGAAATTGTTGATTCCGGTCGAAACGTCAGTAGCACCGGTTAGGGAAACGGCGAGGATCGCCGATATGACGCAAATCGGAAGCGGCGTGCCAACTGTAAGAGGAAAAACTGTAGAAACCTGAGTTGTAGTACAATTCGATAAAAATTTATAGGCGTATTTCATTATAGGGCGCTATATATTTTGACCCGAATGTTCAAAAAGATCCAGAAGAATCCATCAGATTCTCAAGCTGTTCTAAATTGCTTTCTCTATTTTTTTATTATCTACAAATTAGTTAAGCGTTCTTGTAAATTAAAACAATATTTTTGGTAATTAACCATCTACAGGCCTAGTTTGTTTACTGCCAATTGCTTTCTTTTTTATTGTTATCTACACGTCTTTTCAATTTAATTGCAAAAGTTCTGAAAATAAGATCCGTTTTGACTTTTATAATGAATGGAAACAAAAAGTTATGGAACGTAGGTGTCGTCACAAGCGAGCGGACAATTTTTGTAACGTTTATTACTTTAAAAGACAATTTTTGGCAAAAATAAAAAAGCTAGGTAGATGTAGGGAATATCGTGGAAAGTTGATTTGAATGTGCAGCACACTGTACATGGTTGCTTTTTTAAATGCCAAGCTTCAGCATTTAAAAAAGCAACCATGTACAGTGTGCTGCACAATATTGCCTAGAATCGTGTCGTAAACAATTATTTTTTAAAAATATCGTGGGAAATAGAATTTACGAATATTCATATAATAATTAACATTAGCTTTGTACGATTTCAAATAATACCGAGAAAAATAGATAAGTAAAGTGGTAAATATAATTTTGTCCTATTACTTTGGTTGGGAATAACCATGGAAAATATATTCGTTGTTAGCCACAAAATGTTGGTTATTATTTAATGTCCAATATCACATCGTGTTAAGGAAGTAACTGTAAATAGCAGAGTTTACGTTATTAACGCACGATTTGATTTTTCCTCTTGAATTTTTTCAAAATTCACTCTCGTTTGTCCAGATATCAGCGATTGCTGTACAATGATGGTGTAGCTGTACTGTGATAGTGCGCCTGTTAAAATTAAAAATATTGCGGTCGATTTATAAATATGACCTAATGGCCCTGGGGATATCATTCATCGTTATGCAATACCTTACATAACCGATTTAAATATTGGCTGGCCGTACTAACATTGCGTATGTTAAATTGAGGAGTTAAGGATAACCATATGACGTTTTAAAAAAAAATAACTACAAATTATAATACCTACTGTCAAAAATAATAAAGAAACGGGAATATAGTTAAGAAGATACTCACCCATAGTGTCTTTGGAGATGTGATTGACTCTGAGATGATCGGTAAAGACCACAAAGCTACACAACCAACGAAAGAAACACTTGACTAAATAATACTTGCCGTTTGTATTCTGCGTTATGTTTACATAAACATATCAAACAATATCGCAGAAGTTATCGCTATATATAATTTATGTACGGTCTGGGATGTATCATATATCGTATACAGAGAAATTGTTTATTGTTAGTGTTGTATGTTCCGTGGAACGTGCGGATTTTCAGAAACGAAGTACGAGATACTTTCATTGATACGTCATTTGAATTTACCGATTTGTAAATTTACCAGTAATGAATTAGAATCGTAATTAGAAATTAGATTGTTTCTTTGAAGCAAAGATATTTTATTATTATATTTACCGAGTAAATCGTAAATAGTTAATGACGATTTACTCGGTACGCTGCGTTCGCGCGATGAAAGGAATAAATTTAATTAGATTTGTTGCAACTTTTAGCAAGCAAAAATACTTTGACACGTCAATTTATAATTTTGGTTTCCCCTTCTTTGACTAACACTACGATGTGCAAAATGCTCTTTTGGAAAAGCCTTTGTAAGACGGAGAAGTTATTATACTTATTCTACTATCATGTCCATGCTCTATTTTATTATTACTTGTGTTTACAGACGAAACCCAAGATTTCTAGAGTATAGACACCGCAGAACCTAGAATATTCTCTGTGACCTAACGGTACTTTTACAAGATTCATTAAGTTTGAGGTCAAAACACACTTTTGTTAAATGAAGATCCTCTAGACTACAAAAGAAGTGCCCCAAATGTGATTCCGTACTTCCTTCTAGAATAAGAGTTGGCATAGTACATCGTTATTAAAGTTTTCTTACTGCACGGACATTTTCGCAAGGCGAAATGTATTGGTCCAATTATTGATGGTTTCAAGTATAAATTTAACTCTGCTTACGTTACGTTCAGCGTTATTATCTCCTGTTGTAATTTACATCATCAGCGCACAATACTACACCTCTATAATCAAGGCAGTTAGATAGATGGTTAATATATAACAAGAATAAAATTGCATCAAGTATTGAACTTTGTGGTATGTCAATATTAACAGGCAAAGATGGGGATTTTACGCTTCCACAGAAAACCCTTTGTTATTATTATTGCAGAGGTAAATCAAAGGCTTGTCAGATCAAGTGATACACTAAGATACAAACGACCATCATTAATACAAGTATGATTTTTTTTTTAGAAAGAGAAATCGAGGCGGTGTTTGTGTTTTTGTTTCGCAGAAAGCCATTTTGAAACGGATTTCAAGTTACCCAACAAAAATCTAAGTAGTCTGTTGTATATGTTTCATAAATTTTTGGGAACAATTACCTTGCACATAAAGCAGAGCATATTGAAATGTTACTAACAATAAGTTCTAATATGCTTCAATCTCCGATTAGGATATTTTAAGCGCCAGCCCTCTTTGGGCTCAGAAATTAAAAAAGAAACAAATTGTAATTAATCAAGTTCTAATATTACGAACACGTCATACAATATGCAATCATGTATATATGTAATATGCACAGAAAGTATATTATATACTTTGACATTTGACTCGTATGGAAAGAAATGATAACGCATAACAAACTTCATAGTTATCTTTCAAGAGAACTTTGGATGAACAACTTTTCCCATAAATAATACAGTATTGCAGTTGGCGCATTTTCCATTTGATTCATCAACGGTTATGTAGAACATAAATGGACGATTCGCCTTAAATAGCGGTACAGGTGGCCCCAGAGATAGCTGGACAACTTCAAGCGCTATAAATAAAAAGAATGTATGCGGTAGGTTTACAACTTAAATAACGTCTTTTACCCGTAGCTGCGGCTGCTTCTGTACCTTTTTCGCTCACCTCGATGAAAACCTTCTGGATCACCTTTCCGATTGTGAAGCCTTCGTCAGACGCGATCATGTTTGAAAAATTCGCGTAGCTGGAAAATATATCCCCGAGGCCAATCTATAATACAGAACAAAGCTTTCTTTAACGATCGTAATATGGTACTATTACTTTTGTATTTACAATCAGGACTAAAACAATTTTGAAACTAAGAACCACTTTAATGTTAACTCTGAAGAAAAAGGTTTTGTTCCACCAAGACAAAGTGGCAAAAATTTGAGAAGAGGTTTTCATAGAATGAGGCGCCATCGCAGTCGTAAACGCCTATTTTGCAGAATAAGATGTTAATTACAAACAAAAAATACTTATTTCTGTGTTAGGTTGGAAGTTATTCAGACTATCCTCGTACATTGAGTGGAAACAAATATTAATTTCATTTAATATTTATACATTGAATTAAAGGATCTTTTAAACAATCTTTGTAATTTGTAGAAAATGCTGCCCTGTTTGACATTGTAGCGTATTGAAAAATAAAACAAGGCAGGAATACCTGCTTTAATTGCTCTTCCAGATGCAAAGTGGTTTCGATTTTAAATTTCGGCAGAAAGACGGCGACTTTCCTCCGTTGCATATCCAAAGTCGACATGTCAATACGAAACAATCGTTGTTCGAGTGTGTTCAGATCGATTTCGGGCTCCGGTAAGACGATAACCATGCTGAACCTTTCATCTTTGTACTTCAACTTGAGCACTTTCGATCGTAATGTTAGAATTTCGCCGTATTCGAAATGGTCTTCGTTGTACATCATCTGGCATTTTACGCTTTCCGTGTCTGATACGTGGAATATTTGCTCTCGCGTAAAGTAATCGTTGAAAGGCAATAACCAATTACCTTTGAAATAGATGGCGTTGAGTAGGATAGCTTGCGTGGTCCAAGGATCGAAATCGTTGGATTCAATCAACCGGGTGATTCGATTCCGTGTTTTTCGACCGACCCAATTGTTGATAAGCGCGACGGTGAAATCTTTTCGGGTGAAGTCGACATTCTCGACTTCTGCTCGAAAGAAGTTCTCAGCGGTGAACTTGAAATCGCTCTTCAATCGATAGCCGTCCTTTAAATAGATCTTATTTGCAATGAAGATAACGCCAAGAGGAGAATGTGAGACGTAATCCATTAGAATTTTATACATTTTAGCTGTGTTATTTTGCCCTTCCGGTAAGTTTAAGGTTCTTCTGAAGCTAAGAGCGGTTTTACCGCTGGCTCCTTGATGGGCTAGAGATAAAACGGAATGTATTGAGAATGGCGAGAAGACAAAATTGTAATAACCAGCTGATGTGACGTGGTATAACTGGTTACCGAAGCTGTTTATGCTGGTTGTAATTTCTGATCCGCAAGCAGCAAAAAATAATAGACAATAACTCCATATTTTGCCTGAAAACAAAAAATTGATACGTTACTCACGTAGCAAACAAACCTATTGTAATAAATGAATAATGAACATATTGTTTGCTGCGAGAGAAACGAAATATGAATTATGATTGTAAGTATAATTCATTTGAAATCAAAAGAAATAAATAGCATTTAAAAAACAAAAATTGTGCAAATTAATTAAATTTATTACCAAAACAAACTCAATTATTCACAATCTTTTCTTTATGTTTTGTATGGCCTTGCCTTAGAAATTGTATATTTCAGTTTAATTCCTTTATAGTGGATGAAAGTAGTACTTTCTTAAAACAAGAATATACCCCTAGGTCAAATAAACGACGTATTTGTATATGAGCAAGATAACATTCACTTTAATCAAGTACCATAACTTCTTCATATTAAATAAAACATTTCCTTTACTTAAATATTTAACTTCTTAAGCCAAATATACGTTTTTTTCTAAATTGAAAGAAAAAAAATTCGAATGAAGGAAGGCTTGATAAGAGTAATTAGAAAAAAAATGTTTATTTGAGGTATCACACTTCTCATTTCAAAGTATGTAACATGTGTATAGTTTCGAGTTATAGAAATTTCGCGCTACCCTACGTGAACTCTACTTAATTCCAAGTACTTTTGAAAGGCGTCTCACCTTTCGCCAAAAATTATAGACAGAATCTGAATTTACTGGACCTTGTACTTTACAGTGACGAATGTAGTTTTTCAAATTATGGAATGTTCAATAAGAAAATACGTATTTTTGCTCCCAGAAGAAATACAGAAATTATTCGGCCAATCAAACCGCAGCAGGAATTTAGAATTAATGAAATTGATGAAGTGACTTAAATTGGTATCCGTAATATGTAGGATGGAATAGTACAAAGTGTATTTTCAATGCCAAATCGTTTATTTTAAAAAGATGGCTATCGATTTCGACAAAAGTTGTCATCCTCAGGCTAAACAGACGAGGATCGAAATTAAAATTGGTAACATGTTTGTGTAAATATAGATATTTAAAAAAAGACGAACATAAAAAAATATAAATATATATTTTTTTAATTTTTTATACGCATAAACACGTGAAACACCAATTTTAACTTCAATCCTCGTTTTATAGTTTGGCCTGAGGCTGACACTTTCTTTCGAAGTCGACAGCTATCTTTAACGTAAACGATTTGGTACTAAAAATATACTTTGGAATTAATGTTTGGTGCGTAACAAAATTATTGGGTCGTATTTTTATGAAGAGCACATGACCGAGGTATAAAATATCAAATGTTTATTTGAAGGCAAGTTAAATAATGGTCCACAGTTACAGTAACACGAAAGAGTTGAACAGATTGAGATTAGGAAGCAGTCTTGGAAAGATTAAAAGTGTTGAAGAAGTTGGAAATAATAATGATAGCAAGGGCTGTGGCGTAGTATGGTAAACAACACATAAGTATCGGCACCCTCCGCACCAAACAAGTTTAATTTATTATATAGTAATATAATAATTAGTCCGGTGTGGTGCGGAGGTTGCCGATACTTATGTGTTGTTTACCAACTTGGAAATAGTTTTGTTAATTACTTATTTTATTTTGAGTTTTTATTTTCTTGATACTCGTAGGGCACCAGAGTTCTGAGAAAGAAGAAAGGAAGAAGGTATTTTATTTTTAATACAGATTGTAGTGTTTTTGATTTGTTTCATTTTGTTCTTTTCTTTGTTTCTCAGTTATTTAACGTACTCTACTCGACGTTAACCCTAACATTAAAACATTAAATTTGAATTGGATATATGACGAAAAAATAACTTCTAAATGATGTCAATAAACTTCCACATTCTTATTTCTGTCTTAATCTTTAAATGAAACTTTAAATTTAATCGACTCTGTAACTCCAAAAACAGGAAATATAACAATAATGCTAACTTACTTTAAAACAGACTGTGGGATACTTTGAAAGCAATGCTATATTATTTGAATTTTTCTTTTTTTTCGTAAAATTAACGAAAATGTATTTTAATCAAAAAGTAAATTTGATTTAATTTGTGAATCGTGAAGATACTTACCAATTGTTATCATTCTCGATTCGCACAATGCAACAGACGTGAAATAAATACGTAAAGCTCTCGAGAAGGCCGCGTGTTACTTTTTAGATAGGTTGCACGTACTTCTTTTCCAAACAGATAATTAGCAACTAACACAAGTATTCTTATACGATTGATAAGAGTAACGAGTAATTAGAGTAGGTATACAGGCATTTACATACAAATATTACATAGACGACGTGATTTCATTTAAAGTTGAGAAATAACGTGTTTTTCCTGTTGGACAGTTTTAAATACATCGAGAAAAGACATCAGCGGCGGCTCCTTATAAAGGGCCAACGGGCAATTGCCCTAATTGCAAACCACAAATTAATCACTAAAACATTTTTATTCCCTTTGGAAATATCGATAAATACAAATATACACAAAGTACAGAACGAACGTTGGCAGTTGGTTCAACATCTTACCACTCAATATTGCCACGAGCCGCCACTGAAAGACGTACATTCGCGCAAAAGTATACATATTTCGATACGATTTACATTGGTAGAGAAAAATGTTACTGCTTTATCTGCTGATTGTGTATATTTGATAGAAAAAATTACTTAATAAATATTCTTTATTAAATACGTGTATTTCTCTGATGTGATAACCTGAGTTTTATTAAAATTAAGTAGCTTCCTTTGACATAAAAACATTTAACAGATGTGAAAAATTATGATTCTGTCTGAACAACGGGGTGCTTTCGCCTTGTTTAAGATTTAAAAAATCGTTCCCTACATGTAGATAAATCCCTCAATTTTGTAGCTGCTACAAATCATCTACAAACCTTGAACAGATATTTGAATGAAAAAAGTAATCACTTTGCAGATTATAGGCCGACAGCCATAACTCTTTTGAAAGTCGAATCTCCTATAAAGGGATCAGAGAAATAAAAATACTTACAGACGAGTACCGATGAGATGAAGTTAATCTTGGTGTAAGGTCGGTTTTTAAATTAGCGTCTATACTAAATATCTGATTTGCTAATGGGGAAGCTGTCCAGTTCAGATTTACGTCTCTATCCTCGACGATGCCCTATATAAGGTAAAATTTTAAAATGCTTTTATAAGCGTTATGTCGCCACAAAAAAAAGAATGTTTTGCACCTGGCACGTAGACCGCAATTGGCGAAATAATTTATCACAAATAAATGATAAAGAAAAGCGGTTGCAGGTATACAAAATGCTTAAAGCATGTTTACAAGAAACTGATGATACTGCTTTCGAAAAATGTATTGATGCAGAAAGTCGGTAAATGTACAAACCTAAATAACTAAGGAACTACCAATGTTTGTATACTGAACGCGGTTTTTATGGGATATATAGGAAAGAAAACTCCAGATGTCTCTATTTAAACCAATAGTTAGTTTTAATATATATCCCTGGCCGCAGAAAGTAGCAATGTGTACGGGCGCAGAAAATATTTATATTTAACATATCTTACGGTATAAAATATGCTTTTTAAATACTGTACATATCTGTGAAATGTATCAACACCGTTTTCGTTAGCAAAGAAATACGATAGACTCTCCCTATATTTAGTTGAGCGATTGAGCAATTGCCGGGTTTCTCACTTCGCCCATAAGAGGAATAGTAAAATCGTCTTGTAGATTAACCATCAGCAGGAATATGAACGAATAATCTGCCCTGAAGTAAAATGGCGGCGGGATGTCCGCTGAATCCGGAACTGTTTAAAAAGTACAAAATTAGAGACAGTTAAACAAACTGCTACTATACCCACTTCCTATTTCTGGCTCCTCCTCAGCACCATCTTCGTCGATTTTTAGTATTGCTTTCTGCTTGATTTGATCAACCTTGAATTTCTGATCCTGATCGATCATCTTCGAAAAATTAGCGCCAAGTTCGAATATCGCTGAGAAGCCCAACTAGAATGAAATTTTTAGGGAAAATCGGTGAAGTAAAAAAGAAGATGTAAATAAAAGAAGATAAAAGTGTGTTGTTTACTATGTATACAAGACGATGAACATTCTTCTACAATCTAATAGAGATGCTCTTCTAGAATGGTTCTTCTACCTAAAATAGGTCTTTCTACAGACGAGTTCTTGTTGAAATACATAGGAATATTTTTGTTTCCCTAAAGATATTCATTCGTAAAGATAAATTTTTTAAAAATAATTCACGCTAAATACAAATATTATGAAGAAACTTTGGTTTAATTTCTTAACGGCACTGCATTAAATAGAATAATACTCGGGAAATAGTAGTGAATGATTGTTCAACAATATAAAAGGAATTTCATAAAGTAGCGTTAGGCTACTTCACATAAATTAGTGAGAATGTGTTAGAATTTGACAACTAACACCAATGATTTACCTGACCTAAATTTGATAACAGTTTGTTTTGTAATGCACAGAATAACAAAGAAAGGTTACATGGTATAGTTATTAACTCAAAAACAAATTTTGCTTGTAAGATTTAAATACCAAGTATAGTAGACGTTACAGAAATTGCTCGATCCCCATCTTGCAACGTATTTAAGGACACGTAACCACGTGGCGTCAGATGAGGATCAACGAATAAATATTTATGGCGTAACCATTGTTTGAAATTATTTCAATTTGGATGCATAAAAATATACAAAAAAATGTTTATTTCAAGAAAAGATGGGATTAGCAGCGTGCTGATGGTAAGTACCCATGTACCTTAGATAGAGGTTCTTGAAGATCATGCGACATTTTAATTTCGAATCTGGGAAGATAGACTTCACCTTTGCGTCTCGTAACATTACGCACAACTGCCTTGATATCCACGCGATCTAATTTGGCAGGTAGCTCGTCGATTCCGGCCTTAGAATTAGGTAGAATGGCCACCATCTGGAAACGTTCGTTGCGAAACTTTGCTACCAAGACTTTAGAGTCCAATTCCGAATTTTCAGCGTATTCAAAATAACCTTCACGGTACATTAAGGCGCAGTCGACAATCTCGTTTTCATGTACGTAAAATTTCTCGGTTTTGGTGCGGTTTTTCTTGAATCCCACCGCCCATTCGCCCTGAAAACGCACGACGTTAAAGACCAGCGAACCATTGAAATCGTTAAAATCGTCCGAGGACACCAACTTCTGTAATTTCTTATCGGTTTTCCGCCGAATCATCCGCCTTATCTCTCTGGCGGTTTTATTCGATCGGTCGAGATCGATGCTGACGATTTTCGCGTTGAAACGTCTCGCTACCTGCTTCCGAAAGCGATTCTTAAGACGATAGCCTTTCCTAATGTATAGTTGATTAGCGATTTTGCTCGTTACGTTACGCTGGGCGTTCAGGAATTTCAATAAGCGTTGGTATTGTTTGAAGGTGGTTTCTTGCGATGAGAGGACCAGGGCGTGTTTTAGCGCATCTTGCGTATCACCACCGGCGCCCTCGTAAAGTAAAGCCAGTACTAAATGTAAGCCTAACGGCGAGAAAACGTTGTTCTCTCCCGATTTAGGCAAATTTTTATAGAAATATGTCGCGAGTAAGTTGCTGCTGTACGTGACATCGTCAAAATCACCCGAAGCATGCGACAACGACAATAAAAGCGGGAAAAAGACCTGAAAAACTGAAATGACTCCTTTAATTTCTAAAATGTAAACAAGGCAAAACATGTATAGTATTATACCTATAATTGCTTACCGCTCATTTTGATATGTTGTGCGTTGTGTTTCTAATTTCTCCGTTTTCTACGGTAGGAATCGAAGTGGAAAAGTTAAACTTCCACAGTTGATTACGATTTGCAAGTCGTTAATTTTGTTTACGTTCGTAATGCACCATTGTAGTAATGATGTACGATGTTGATATTGTTTTAATAGCGTCTTAACGGTTGTAATTTTCAACAAGGGATATGTAACAACCTATACAAACATGCCTGCCTATTATACAGGGTATTAGTCATCTCCGCGGACGCGGATTAGAACATGACACAGTGGAAAGATGGGGCAAAAGTGAACTTAGAGGAATGCCAAGCGATGAATTAGTAAGTAAGGCTAATTTTCGTGTAAAAGCACATTCACAACCTTAAAATTAGTGGCTACAATTAAAAGTTACAATTAGTGTTTAAAGTATAGTAATGTTCACAATGTTTAAAATTAACGTTCTTAATTTTGACAAAAGTGGAGGAGTTCGAAATTTAGTTCAGACGAAACAAAAATAGGTATCAGTTCACCAGGTGAACGTGGAGGAGTCTGGTGAAGCAATATCTATCTAAGAATTTCACTTTTTGCAAGGTAATAATGTTCTGGAGAGGAAACTTTTTCAATTATCGCACAGATTTGGTTCTTGTATGGAGGAGTCCCATGGATGTAGAGAACATCGCAGAACATGTGATGCCATTTGCTCCATTTAATGAGGACAATTTCATCTTTTATTCAGGACGACGCTCGCCCCACATTGCTAGAAAGACCTTCGTTTCGTGAAGGTTTTTACATTGTATATACTTCATCATGTTAATTTAATTTAGCTGTAAATTAAGAGGAAATAACGGAGTATTCGTTCAAATTAATAAAATTGCAAATTTTCGCTTTAAATAAGACAATTTATAATAGCTATCTACAAATTCTTTTTTATTCTCTTTCCTTATAACGCTTCTTTGGGCGAGGATACTTTACCCATCAGCAAGACAGTATCCCAATGTTGACAGTCTTCTTGGATATCAAGTTTAGCCGTTAAGAAAACTATGAAAGGATGGTTAGCAATAAACGTTTGTGGCGGTACGTAAGGTATAAAATTGGAGTCTGCAATTTTCCAAAAAAAGAACGACGGATTATAATGATAGTTAGCCACTTACCATTTGGACCATTTGTATCGTTGTAGCCCTCGTCCACTTCGAAGACGACCTTTTGTTTGATTTCGGTAATTTTTAATTTCGCTCTGTAGTCTTCGATCATTTCGGAGAAATTCGCATCGTCGGCGAATATATTCGATAATCCGATCTGCGAAAAACAAAGCACACTGTAGTAGAAACGAATTTCAAACTAAGGAGGTGCCGATTGTACTAAAAAAACGCTCAAATTTAAGTTAACTAACTAATTGACGGGTTAAAGGCGAACGCAGAGCGTTGCATGAATGAAATTCAATGCCGATTCAGTAGAACGCATAATAAAAGGTATTTGTAACTTTCGAGGATCCCGGCAAATAACTCGTAGAAAATATTCTTTCGTACAACGTACTATAGACTATAGAATTTCATATAATTCGAATACGCCGTATTATGTACTAATTGTTACAAATTGATCAGCTGCGAGTGTTGGCAGCCGTTTGTAATTTAGTTTTACACTCTGTTATTTTTGTTCTATTAGTCTGCTCTCATTTTCATTACTAGACCTGGGAAATTTTGACCGTAACGCAGTGCAGACGACTCGTTAGATCTTCTAGGCGGAGATTCTCTCTTATTCCAGTTTTACGACTGAGGTCAAACGCAGTACAGTGTTTGATACGTGCCGCCATTGTTACGCGAATGGGTCGTAGCTTTTCTCATTACTATAAGTTCCCTTAATCAGTTCGTGGCATTTTAAACATTTCTACAGTATAAATATCTACCTGTTGTAAAGGCGATTTCATGTTGAGCGTCGCTTCTAGTTTAAACTTCGGAATATGAACGTTCATAACGATCGGATAAAATCGATTGATCAGAATTGAAAGGTCCCTATCGGCCAATTTCGTTTCCAATACGTCGATGGCACCTCTGTTTTGGGGTAACGCTATTACCATCGAGAAACGATCATCATCGTAATCCAACTTCAAAAAAACAGCGTCTAAGCTCTCGCTGGCCCAGTATAGAAATTTTCCCTTCCTACACATCATCCAACAGCGAACGGTGCGCGAAGAATTTTGATAAAACGGCATTCGCTTGGTTTTGGATGGTATAAACGCGTTTTCGGATATCCAATTACCTTTGAAATAAACAGCGCTTACGACCATTAAAACCGAAGCTTCCTTTTCATTTGTTAAAAGGAATGGATCGCTTAATCGTTTGATTTTATTCTCAGTACGGTTCTGTAACCACTTATCAATTTCAGTGGCGGTTTTTGTCGAGTTCGACAGATCTAAGTTAGAAATTTCTGCTAAAAAATCTTCTTTCACCACACTTTCAAACTTATGATTTAGTCGAAACACTTTTGTGATATAAATTTTGCTAGCGATTCGTAACGTTACGTTTTTCGCATTGTCTTTTTTAAGGAGAACGTTTAAAGCATCCTTATACTGAGTTGATACGTATTTCTTAGCCGGCAACTGGAGAACACTTTCTAAGACAGTTGTTGTATTACCGGCCGAGCCTTCGTACGCTATTGATAAGGCAGCGTGCAAATTTATAGGCGAGAAAATTGTATTCTTTTCTTTGGTATCGAGTACGGTGTACAATCTATTCGCAAGCTTGTCGTTGCTACGCAGAATTTTGCTGGCAAAAACGACGGTTAATTTTAAGAAGATAATGTATGGCCACCGTTTAACTACAATCGAATTAGAAAGTAAAAGAAGTAATTGACCAGATGCACATACTTACCTTTCATTCTAAAGAATATATTGATTATAACTTAATAATTCTGAACTGTGAATGATTAATTTAACATTAAAATACAAACGTTTTCATTGCCGCGTAATAACAATTTGTGCATCCTTTTAATCACATATTAATTAACGCGTAATAACCTATTGTCTTTTCAAGCCTACGATACTTAGGGTATTTTGTGTTTAGCTAGATTGCAAGAATTTAATTAAAAGATGTTATTATTTTCAAATAGTTCGATTTTGTTATTAAAACTCAGAGTTGGCCATCTCTGATACTATAAATAATTTTTTTTATTGCATTTTTAGATTCTACTAAGTGTTTTAAAACCAATTTTATAAAACATTTTCTTATCTATCGGTTACCGCTTTAGAGTTTTGACCTTTATGAAAAAATGCAAAAAACGTATGATGCATTAAAGGCGTGTAGCAGCTATACAGTAAAAGGTAGGATGTTTTTATGTGAATGGTGGAGAATACAGGTACAAGCAAGGGTTGATTTGGCGTAATTTCTTTCTTTCAAATGGAACATCCTGTATATTTTTAGACCATGTGATGTAAAATTGAATTCTCTATAGAAAAGCTATAAGCGTTCTTATATCTATCTCTATCGCTTCTTTTAGGATTAGTGATTTTCAGAAAATGTAGTTTTGAATTGGTATTTAATTAATAGTAGGCAGTAAAAGACAATTTTAATTTTAAAAGCATATAAAGAGAAACAAAATTAAATATAGGACCTCCGTTCGCTTGCAAACACTTTAAAATCCTGCTACAAACCCAGCGTTGTAACCTGTTTTATTTATTCAGGATTTATGCTATCAAACTTACTCGTCGCTCTAATTCTGCTTTGGTCTGTACTGTGACCAAACCACACACCGAGAAAAAAAAATGGTTGAACCAATGCAAAATTAGGAATGCATTTTATTTTTTTGCTTGGAACAACTGAATTATTTTGACATTCTTGCAATGTTCGGTAGGAGTGCTGCTGGTATTTAATATAACTGAAAATCAGTTCACCCGACTAGAAACAATTTGACGTTCACTAGGTAGCTGATCCAAGACATTCATTATTGTCAGTGTGCAGCAGATTTACGGTAATACACCCACCATAGTAACGATATTTTACCATAAACTAGTAAAATTTCTAAGCAGTCCTATTACATTTTAATTTTATAAAACTTTTCTTACAGTTATCTACTGCTGTTGCTATGTTTTATGAACAAGTAAAATGCATTGCTAATTTTGCATTGGTTCAACCATTTTTTTTTCTCAGTGTACAAATGATTTTATGTGTCCCGATAAATAAAAATCTAAGAGCGTTAAATCAGGAGATCTTGGTGATCAAGTCCGAGGTCCATTGCGTTTAATCGATCTATCATTAAACATTGTGCTCAGTAAACGATCTACCTCATAAGAAGAATGAGCTGGTGCCCCATCCATTTAGTACCAGCAATCTTTCCGATCTAACAGAGGCAATTCGCCGAGAAAGTCCGCTACGCGTTGCCATGGAATTACTGTATATCGCTCACTATTCAAGGTGCCATTATAAATTTGAAGACGCACTCTCCTATTCATTATTAAACAATGTATTCACGAATGAAGCGAGGGTTTGCGATGTCCGGTAGTGCCAGTTGCGTCTCTTAACGATACCCTTTCTGGTAAATTTGGATTCATCACTCCAAATAATTTTTTGTAAAAACTTTGGATCTTCCGGGGGCCATATTGATATTCGCTCGCAAAAAGTGAGACGACGAGCCTCATCGCCAGGATTAAACGCTGCTTGTTCTGCTACCATTGTCCATTAAACACTCGGTAAGTTCTAATTTTATTACATTCTCCGTGATTAAAAAATAAATTTAAGATATCTTTCCTTCTATAATTATCAGAATGGTTTTCCATTTCTTTGAATGCAATAAACACGACAACACAGACCAAGATAATTTGATTGATTCGATTGATCATTTGAGTATAGATTGCTATTGTTTAATAATGCTCCGTAGTCTACTTATCAAAAAAACACTTCACTGACACTGTGTGCACGTTGCGATAGCTAAGCTATCATCTTCAGCAGCATTACTGACCTACAGTTCTACTACAGTTCAGTATTGCTGCTCACGATGATAGCTTAGCTATCGAAACGTGCGTACAGTGTCAGTGAAGTGTTTGTGGTAAGGGGTAATAGTGAAGTGTTTCAGTCTTCCAGGGCCATAGTATTTGAGTACGTGATTTACTGCGTGCCAATTTTTTAAGAAAGTGCTATTTCAAAACTACATTTTCTGAAAATCACTAGTCCTAAAAGAACCGATAGGTATATTTATAAGAACACTTATAGCTTTTGGATAGACATTAAAAAAAATTAAAATTTAAATAAAAAAAAAAACTAAGAAGTACGTCAAATCAACCCTAGGTTGTGGGACAGCCTGTATGATTTTGATTACTTTTTATGCTTTAGTTAAATAGCAGAGTACCTGGATGCTCCACAATTCACATCAAAGCTTTCTACCTTTCACTGTATAGCTGTTACACGCCTTTAATGCATCATACGATTTATTTATTTTTTTCACAATAATCAGAATAACTATAAAACGGTAACCGATAGGTAAGATGTTTTATAAAATTGGTTTTAAAACGTCTAATAGAATCTAAAAATGTAACAAAAAAATATAGGTCTCTATTTGTAATATCAGTTTTTATTTTATTTGTAGTTTATTTATTTGTAATATCAAAGAATTGCGACACTGATGAAATTATTTTTTTTTTAAATAGATCAAGCTAACTATGCTTAACCCCGAAGTTTCAAAATCGAGATATCATTGCAAATTCAAGATCCAATTTTTAATGGACGGGTTTCGTGAATCACCTATGTATGTATAAAAAATACCGTGTGATAGAATTGTGAAACGATCTTTACCTAGCATTGCTGTTAACACGTTAATTAAGTATAAACTTCCATATATCCATAACATATTTCGAGGTGAAATATACTTGCAGGGACATTATTTATACTTAATATTATGTTAATTTTTGTTAAGATTCATTATAAAAAAAATTAAACAATTAACAAACCGCATTAAATTTGTCGTATTTCCTTAATTTTCGCTAGATGCCGCTGTATATTTTTTAATCTAAAAACTAACAATATTAAGAATATAAAAGATATTTATTCGATTTTTTTTTATATAATCAAAAGCAAAAAGGAGATACTGTTATATAATTGATTTCTAATTATAATTTAATAGCATCTAACCATATGTCGCCCTTTACCCTCAATAAAAAATTATTACATTCAAATTCAACAGGTAATTTGGTCCTGCGATTAACCGTAAATTTATAATTTTTAAGTAGAATCGCCAGACCCATTTTGACTTGCATTAACCCGAACCTTTGACCTAAAAGAAATATCAAACCTTAACGAATTAGAAAGATTTTAGTTGGATAACATACCAATACAAACTCTAGGACCTTCTCCAAATGGTAGATATACAAAGGGATGCCTTTTTGACTTGTTTTCATCATTAAATCTATCCGGATTGAAGTTATCAGGACTCGGGTAATACTCAGGGTCTCTATGCAAGGCATACACCGGTAGAAATACTCTTGTGCCTTTTTCAATTACAACCTCACTGTTATGAATTTTGTAGTCTTTTGTGCAAACCCTTGATATGAATGGTATAGATGGATATAATCGTAATGTTTCTAGAATGGTCATGTTATTACCAAGTAAATTATATTTAGCTTGCGTTTTACCATCTATTACTTGTCCTAGATATTTCATGTCTGTTAAAGACTCATACAATAATTTTCCATTGTATTTGTCAAATACTTGGAAAATCTCTTCTCTGACTTTATCTTGTATGCTCTCGTTCCCTGCTAATTCCAACATACAGAATGCCATAGTTGTACTAGATGTCTCGAAACCTGCCAAAAAAAATAAGTATGCCTGTGCTGCTATTTCTTCAGTGTTTAGCTGGTTCTTTTCTTTGAGTTCGATGAGCAATTGCAAGAAATCATTACGCACAATTTGATTCTCCTTGCGATGCTGTAATGCAGTTTTTATAACGTTGAGGAAAAACTTCGATACTTGCGAATCAATTAACTTGATACGTAGTTTCTTCGCTGCATTACCCAGTATCATAATGGAGAGACGTAATAAGGTTTCTATGGATAGGTCCAATGCTTTCCTTCCATATTTCCTAAACTCAGATTCCGTTTCCGCAAAACTATTACAATCTACACCAAAAGCACACGATCCTATAACATCTGTGGTGTAGCAAGCACATATTTCTTTGATATCCAAAGGATTTTTGCTTAGTTGCTCCATCGACTTCAACATTTGATTTCCGCAATCTAGCAATGTACCGAACATCATTTTCAGTTTACTCGATGAAAACGTTGGCGTTAATTTTGCTCTCAAACTTTTCCACTTTTGTCCTTGTAAGCTTAACAAATGCACACTTAATGGATCGTCTCGTTCATTGGAATACATACCACGGTCGACAAAATGAGCAAAATCCTTCAACATGATGTCTTTGATGTGGTCGGGACTCAGAGGCATGAAATATGCCCGTATGAAAATGTAAATACCACAGTAATCGTATTTGTGGGCTCTCATTTGATCGTAAATTGTTTTGATATGCTGGAAACTTGTTGATGTGCGAGCAAGTGGATTTTGGGAATGTCCAAAGAAAAATCGTGGTTTTGGAGTTGGGACATTTCTCCTCTGCCAATATAAAAAGCACCATTTGTAATAAAGAATGAATGTTAGTATCCATAGAATTAAGTTAATTAGAAAAGCTGTACTGAAAATGAATGAAATCATATCGAATCTGGAAATAACAGCTATTAGTGAACAACCTACTTTCAAATTACAATACTAAAGCAAATACAGTAAAACGTACCTATAAACATGAAATTATTTTTTCTTATTAATCGAGTTTTCGAAATTTATCTGAGGAAAATGTATTATTGTATGATTTGAACTCATTCAAATTTAGATAATGCTAATTATTTCTTTTTAATTTTTTTTTTTTTTTGTAAGTCTACCTTAGTAGACAAAATAATAGGTGTTATAGTTTTTTTTATTTACGATCAAGACACTTCTTGCAGTTTATTCCTTAACGATAAATCAACAACTTTCTTACAAATTTACAGTTCATTTTTGTGCTTATTTTAAACGAGTTGCGTACCAGAAACTTACAAGTTTATCGAATAATTCAGTAAAAAATTGAAAGATGTCGCTGGCTTACTTTTCGAATGCAAAAATATTCGAAAACCAATTCATTGTCCTTATTCAAAGCTGCAATGTGTTGTGTTTGACGAAATGAAGTGCTAATTAACTATTATTAAAGCTTATTAGTAAGAAAGAGTAACGCAAGCACCCATGTCATATTATTTTTACGTGCTTACCCATTGTCTCTCTGTTATCGATAAGTCTGCAGAAATGAGTGCCTTCGCAGTAGCGTACGGCTCGGTTGTGTTAATATTGTACTAGGAAAAAGAAGAGAAAACACACTTAAAATACAATTCTTTCTTGCATCCGTTGGTTCATCCACCGTCAGTCATGTTTTTTTATTTTCTAGATCTGCCTTGATTTGATCCGTAATCGTGTTTTTCGCCCGCGGTAAATTAAACTGTAATTGACCTCTTGTTGGCAATCTCCATTCTGGAATGCATTTCCGCCAAAACTTTCGAAATTCCTCATTGTCTACAATATTTTGTGGAATGTTGCACACACAACATAAAAATAGTCATATAGACATTTATAATATGGTACATCACCTTTCGCACTTAACAGGTGCTGTTTTCTATTAACATGTCTTTTACAAACAAAAATACTGTACGGTAAAGTGTTGATATTGCAAACAATATATTTAATTATAGTGCCAGTGTATTCTAATGTCGGAAATCGGTTAAGAAATCTGTTAACATTCGTCGAACATAACAAAGTACGCCATCCGTTCGCCATCGTCATTCGCACACATACTAACCTTACGCGTATGAATTCCGACTTCGGGTACGTCTGACCGCTTTCAAAATATATCATCATTATCGCCGCCAATGAATGCACACTCGCTTCTGCGGGCTTACTTATCGATCGAGTACACTTAATGGCATCTGTCATCGTACATATATTAAACTTAGTTTACGATAAACAACACGAAAGGTATCGGCACACTCCGCACCACACAAGTTTAATAAATTAATTAATTCGCGACGATCGTTTCGAGGATGCATGAGATCCTCACTCTTAACTGACGACCGAATGAGGAACCCATGCATCCTCGAAATGGACGTCCCGGATTGATTGATTCAACTTGTGTGGTGCGGAGTGTGCCGATACCTTGGTGTTGTTTGCCATACTGCGCCACAATCCTTGCTATCATTATTAGTTTACGACGTAAACTATTGATTGTCACTTATTTGTTTTTATATGTGTATATGTATTTACTTTTATATTTCTAAGTTATTTATAATAAATGTGATGCATAAATAGCACGTTGTTTCTGCATTTCGTTGGAAAAAATATTAAAATTTCGAAAATGACTGATTGGTTATGTTATGTTACATAAGGATGTATGCATTCAAAATATGTATTTACTTAAGTGTGCTAAAGGAAAAATTGTTTTGCGTTACTCAGTAGTAAAATATAATGTAAACATTCCTGGTTAATGGTGTTTATTATATTAGCGTTCTTTTACAATCAGTAATGCCTTTGTCCTTTCCTATTGATTTTATTTTTTTTTTATCGTTTAGAACGATATATTACATGGACATCTGACTTTTATAAAGAACTTCTCTATGTAAAACAACAGAGTTAGAATTGTTTCAGTTTTAACTTTGTTACAAGACAAATTATAAACTGGTCCAAGCCAAATCATATGCCGTAAAATCAGTCAGAAACCAGTTTCAGATTTTTTTTTCATCAATTCATATTTTAAGTGAAATGTTTTATTGACATTTTTACGTATAATTATGTGGAACATTCTGAATTATTTTCAATGTCCAAAGATAAATGATGTGGAATTCCTTTGTTGAGGCGCGAAAAATATGTGTACGCTTTAGGAATTGACACTATTCACGTTTGGAAAATCGCAAAACTTCGAAATAACGACGGCGACAGTGCGATGTCATTGCATTTACAAGTTTTACCATTAAGAATTATTAGAATATTGAGCATATTTCGGATACAACAGGCAAGTATAAAACGGCACAAAAACGTAAGTTGAAGTCAGTTCTGTTGGTTTGAAAAAACTGGTGCTGCAGAAAGTAGTTTTGCGATATTTTTAGAACGAAGTTGAAATGAAAGAATTGGTATTTGTAGTTTTAGCTCTAGTTAGTGTACTGGCGACTATTGCCAGTGCTGCTGATGATGGTAAGTAATTTAATTTATATAGTTCTTCTAATAAATTGGAACATGTTGCGGTGAATATCACTGTGGCATTTTTAATGGTTAGAGATTCGTTGGAGGCATTGTTCTATCCCATGATCCTTAAAACTCTTTTTTAGATTTTCTAGAATTGTCTGTATAAAGCTCAAAGAAATTATATTTAAAAAACACCGCATAACTAATGTCAATAAACTACGAAAATTAATCATGTTCTTTTAAGTCGCAATAATTTAGTAATTTTCAAGATGAAACTAAGAGATATATACAGCGTGTTCAAATTCTATGGAGTAATGGTTTTACAGCCGCTATCGTACATTGCATCCTTTGAAGAACGCTTTTCAGTTTGACTGTCTTGTTTGAGAACATTAGATCTTATTAGTAAATTATGTGAATTTGGTGCCATTATTTGTAACTGTATATACTTACCATTCATTGCTTTATTTATACGTGTAAGTAAGTCACGCTTCTATTTAAGTCAACCATGGCAAACTTGTAAAAGTTTAATACTGTTTTTATTTCTTTGAATATACCAATACGAAATTAGCGGTAAATCTTTATTTCCGAATCAATAAGTAAAAAGTAACTTATTGCTACAAACACTTGATTTCTGTATTCGGCGATATCCTAGAATTCTTTTGCGTTATGCAAAAAAAAAATTTATTTGTGCTCTGATATATTACGTCATGATTTCAGATTTTTAATTGGAACGGAGTTTTTTTTAGACACATTTTATTTTTCTTCAGTAACAAGTATTGCCAACCTACACTAAATTCCTATAAAAATAATGTTTATTACAGATGCTACAATAAATAAAAGAAAGAAAATACAAAATGATCTATATGTTTTGATTTGAAAGGAAATTCATAATATAATATGCTCAGGGCAAATTTCTGTCCGAATTTACATCACTTATTGTCTTTAGATTAATCATTTTTTCGTAGCTATTTGCTGCTACATTTTTCTATCCTGAAGATAATTTTTGAAATGTTAAGAATTAAAGAATGTTAACATTGTTGTCACATCATATCGAACACGTTTCGACAATATTTTGAATTCAGCATTTGGTTAACTGCAATTAATCATAAGTTATTGCAGATGTAATCTAACGTTTTTTTTTGTGGCTGTTTAGATGAAGGTTTCCTAGACTTTTTCGAAAATAGACACGGTCATCATCACGAAGCTAGACACCACGCTGCCAGGGGACATTCCAGCAGGCACCATGCCCACGCGGCGAGGCACGGACAAGGACACGGTTCAGCCAAACGCCATCCCCACGGTAGGAAGAATTCCGAGTTTTTCCATGCAATTCTTCATTTCCGATTATCCTTCTTCTATATGCAGCGGTGGTTGATGACGTAAACGAGAGGGCGCGTACAACGGTTCGAATTCCTTGTTGTATAGTACAATGTACACAGTATGCAAGGAAAATTCACGAGGGAATCGAATCGTTGTCCGCATAGTTTACGTCGTTACTTACCGCCGCCGAAATATACAATTTCTCTGTTCGCTTCTTGAATTTAGAAAACCGTGATATTAATATAGTCTACGAATGTCCACCTCATTGTTGCGGACTAAATGAAGAGATTGTAGTTTCCGAACCTTATCCGGATCCAGAAGATACTACTCCAACAGCGGAACCTACGTTGTCGGGTGCACCAGTGACGTATACATCTACCCCTACTGTCGATACCTCCTCTTCAGCCGGTACAACTGTACCACCAACAACTGGTACAAACAGTACGTGTGGAGCTTTTCAAAATTGTGGGCTATATTTTGCATTAATATATATTTTATTTTACGAACAGAACGTCACGGTCACGGACCTAAAGCACGCCATGGATCCCAACACGCTAAGAGGCACCACTTCTAATTGAGAACCTGAGCGATGAAGATGTCCCTAAGAGCTGTAGTATAGGAAAATGCGACTATGTACAAATTAATGCGATGTGTATGATTTGATCTATAAAATAAGCAAATAAACTTTCTGCATTGTAAAATAGTATAATTACGTTCTCTTACCTGTAACTGTTTCGTCCCAACATAGAAATAAAGAGGTTTAGATCAGTGCTTCTCCACCATTTTGGACAAATGGCCCACGTGGTTCGATTCGTTTCTTAATTAAGGGTTTAAAATTGGATGATAATCCCTAAAGTAATGTAATAATAATAATAACAATCCATGCAAAATGATATTGGTCTTTAATCGGTCCCCAAAAGCAGATCAGTAGTCCTAGTCGTCCACCAGCAGATGATATTGCCCATGTCACGTTGAGAAACAATGGTTTACATAAATATATTTTTCGTTTGACTTACAATTTAATGGTATAGCGAGATAATTTGTCCTTTAAACTCCTTATTCAAAGATTTCGAGGTGGTTTAGTTTAGTTAGGGAGCTGATGGTAATTTTGGTATATGATTTCATCGTCGTTGATAGTAATATGTAATATGTATGGTTCACATCTATAAAATTTAAGCCCTAATGGTGTAAAATAAGGAAAACTCGTTTGCGAGTCTCCTAATTTTTTAATTTAGAAAGATGATATTTGATACCTAGGCTTTTGGTTACAAACAAAGAAATTAAATTGAAGTAATTAATATGAATGAAATTATAAAGAAATATAAACGAAACATCAATTAAAGTTACCTGCTTAAAGAAAATTGGCAAAAGAATCTATTAATCACTAAATTAAAAGTTTGTTTACTCCAGTGCTCTAAGCTGATAAAATAAATCAAAAGTAAAAAGATCTAATAATGCGAAGGTATTCCAACGCTGGTTTTGGCATTGATAGATTGTGCTAGAAACAAAAGTGATCCAATCAATCAGGGCGGTCGACTTTCGCCGGAAAATCTAAATTTGTTTTTGATGCAAAAATCTATTAAAAGGGAAGAAAAACTCAAATGAATACATATAAAAATCGATTTTATTCTTCATAATGAACGGTTATCAATATTTGTATAACGTACACAAGTTTTACTCATCAATTAGTCTAATTCATTGTGTCTACACGATATTTACAAAAATTAGTTTACAAGTATAGCAATCTCTGGTTAAAGTGCCTATAATATTTCATTCGTCAGCACGTCTTCGTTTCGGGTTGATTTTGCATATTTACAACCGACGAATCATTTAGTTTGAGGTAGTTTTAGAAAAATGTTTCAAATAAAACATTTTTGTTTAATTTTACAACTAATCTAGTTTATCTTCTCAAATTAAACGACTCATCGTGAGTTTATTTAATTTTTATTTAATATATTTTTAGTTACATCTAAGAATTAATAAAAAAATAAATATAAATTACAAATAATCGGATATGAAAATCTTCTTTAGATCAGGTACGCTACTGCTGGGATTCATTTGTTTCTTCCCGCCCAAACTTTCTTTCGTAAATGACAGGTCCAAACCTGTCCAGGCTAACTCGAATTTATTTTCGTCTACATTATTATTATTATTATTATTACGTCGGATCGTATCATCCAAATCGATGTACGAATAGGATCTTTGCGACTTATAACTTTGGTGATTTTTGCGAATCACTTTGTCCGAATTATCAAAATGGCGACCATCATCGATGTACGCTTTGAAATTCTCCAACGAGCGTTTTGAATTCGACCGCGTAATCCGAAAATTCCGATTCACGTCTACCTTAACGATTTTCGGTTGTTTATCGGAATTGTCGGTGATGTTTTCGTTCTTATTCGGGGATATTCTCGGTAATAATTGGGGCGGTTTGAACGTTTGTAGTGTCGGAGGGGGTTCTTGTTTAGGTTGTTCAAGGCGACTGACGTTCAACTGTAAATATTGAAAGGTTTCGTAACTGGGATCTGTCTTCGTTTGATAAAAATCGAAATCGCAGTTAGCCTCGGTCGTGATCGAATACGAACTTTTGCTGCTTTCGTCATCGGACACCCTAGCCACATCTACGTTCACGTCGCTAAAGTAATCGTCCTCAGAATCGGAGACTTGGTGTTTGTCGCACCGAAGCAAATTGGCGTATTTTTCGATGTCGCACAGGCTATCTTCGCTCTTCGATAGACGCAACGGGTTTGCTTGGCGTTTGTGGAACGCGATTTCGGTGTCATGGCCAACGCGATTGATACCGTTCTGACTCAAACTAACACGTTTCCTTGGGGCGTATACGATCCTCTTTTTTCTCTCTATTTGATCGTTATTGTTACACGCCGTTGCACAACTGTACTCCTGCGGCTTTTCTGTCATGACGCCCGGGGATGATTCCAGCAGATCCTGATGCTGTTTTAGATAGGTGGCGTGGACACCTAGGTTGATCAGATTATTCTCGACCGGTCTGACGGCTGTAACGAACAAAGGACAAATAAATGAAGATTGGATGCCGCAGGTACTTACTACGATCTTTATGTCTGCGATAATTGTGGATTATCGGCACCCTTCCATCGACGCTGGTGTATAAGGAACCGTTGGTGATAGGGAATTTAGGTTCGTTTCCGACGGTTTGAAAGTTTTTCTGTCTATCCGTAGGCGTCGTCGTTTGATGTATTTCCACTTCGGTCATATGGGTGCCGAATGGTCTGAATTTTCCGTCCAAACCGACTAGAGTTTAAGATGTACGTAAGGCTTTGTTAAAATGAGACAGTATACACTGAGAAAAATCGTCCAATTGAACTGCGTTGTTAATATTAGTTTATTAACCATAATTATACATTAACTTGTAGTTATTAAACCCGTTGTATACTCATAAGTAAAGTTTACTGTGTTAAGTAAAATAATTTGCCCTATCCCGTTTTCAACTTATGCATTATCGTGGGATGTATTTGTCCCAAGGTTGGCCCTATCACTCGAGATTGTCGCATGAGCCGCTACTGCATCAACTCATCTGTACCATAAAGTTTTTACTTGTGATTATTAAATATTTAATTAAGACTATTAAGCATTTTTCTCAGTGCAATATTAGAGCTTTCTAACAATCAACATTTCTTTTTGTTGGTTACCTTGAGGTAGTTTCTCGTTCAGTTTATCTCTATCGGTACATCGATAGAGGTTGGAGATCCACTGGCAAAATCTCGAGTCTACCAAACCTAAACTTAGCGGCACGAGGACGTCCTGCAGTAAACCGAGGCATAAGGCGGCCGTTGCGACGCTCCACGGTGCTATGAACCACGGAAAAACGCAGAGAATCTGGAATTATAAGCAATGAAATTAAAATGAAATCGTTTTCAGCTTATTAATTTTTCTGTATCTTGTATTATATTGCAATGTTAATTAAGACAATCTGATCTGTTCTCCGCTTAAGGTTTTTTAAAATTATTTCGTGTGTATTATTAAACGTTCAGTTCGAAACATCCAGAACAATGACTAGATATTATTGATCAATTAAAGTATAAGTTCTTGTTTATTCTTTACAACAAAGGCAAGCATAATTTATATCCGTGATAGAGATATGGGAAGGGTTTCTTAACAGTTAGTCGCATAGTAAACAGTCGTTCGCATAACATGTCACCTTGAACGCAAATCTACTTGAAGTGCTTTTGCTGGTCGAGGTATATAAATTACCGGTTCTAAAAGCAAAGGATGGGACGTAGCTACATATGTTACACATAGAAGCATTCACAGGAAGATCCATTAATCGGACATTGTTTCTTAATTAGTTGAAAAATTATTACGGATTACGTAAGAAGTAGGCAAAATTAGCTTTAGTGAAGGTTTCATACAATTACGATTGGTATAATTTACGAGTATTACAAATTGATCGGTGTAACGTAACGTGAAAATATCAAAATCGCTAGGTAATAGACTTGACGAAATACAAATAATTCGACAATATGAACTCGCACTGGGGCGCTGCTATAATCGTGAAATATCAAGTGAATGCTCTCCGTATACTTGGCCAACCCGACGTGTTAGACATTTAATACTTTTTCCCGTTCTACAAACCGTTTTTTTTATATATAAATTTTATTAGTGTTTGCATACAATACATTTATTACTACCTTTTAGGTTATACAGCGTGTTCAAATCGTACGAAATAATGCTTCTACAGCCCCTGTAGTGCGTTATGTAAAAAAGTGTCGTGTAAAAAATTTGTTTGCGAAGAATATTTTTGGCTTACTACTTGTTAGTTTTGATAAATATAACTTTTAGAATAGAACTTAAAATCGATACAAAAATGTGTAAAAATAATAATAAAATTGACCTATCCCAACACGTCTTCAACAAATTGCCTTAAATTTAAGGAATTTATTCCATAATTTTGGGGCGCACGGTATATTTTGAAGTATGGATTACATTGATCTTTAAGGCAATAAAAAACCCCTTCACAATTAACTCAACAATTCCGATTTTCTTATTGTCATTAATATTAAACAGTTACGGTTAGTAACGGGGTTTACTTGCTACTTTATTTTTACGTAATATTAAGCATAAATACAATATTATGTAATATTGTATTTACATGTTATTTACCCTTTCAGAAGGATAAACGGAAAGATAATTAATACCTTTTAAAAACATTAATTATCTGTAAAGTATAGTCTGCATCGCCGTTTGCATTAAAATGATAAATTATAAAATTATATTTAATGTCAAGTTTTATATATTTTTATTTATAGAGGAAATGAAATTAGTTGTAGAATAGGGAATATATATTTAAAAAAAATAAAATGAGAATCGTGCTAAGCGGGCTTAATGGTGAGAATAATGTATGGTAATCACTCGTTTTATTGCTGGTAATAAAATACACGTTTGCATTTTAAAATAATCATGTATACAGGATGTCTAATAATTCTGAATTTATAATCACACATATGTCTGGTGATCGTCGGGGCCATTTTACAACTCCCCTTCTTCCTATTCAACAGTTTGGAAAAATTAAATCTCAAGGTTAGAAATTATTAATCTTGAGTTGGTAATGAGACGTGACTTCATCTTACTGGACATGCAAACATCGGGATTTAGATTTGTTATGGGGGTTCTAGGCGTAAACGCAATCAATCTAGGATGCTTTTGATCAATTCACTTTTATTTGCCTTATTATAAGTGATTACCAGAGATAACCAAGACAAGTGAAATTATTACTTTTTTGCAGCGACTAGACAGACTCGTGACTATTCGTCTCGTAAGTAAGGGTTCGTGTTGCCTACAGGTTTCCCCGAGAGTCGACAAAACACGAGTCTGCAAAAAAAAATAATTTCACTTGCCTTTGTCATCTCTAGTGATTACAATGGATTCCTTAACGGTAAACATGTTCTGCAATACCTGTAATGGTGTACTCTGCTCCCACCAATCCTTACTCTAACAATAATACTAACCTTAGATATTGTCTATTAGTTCTTCTTTGACCTCTTCATCATTTGGCAATAGTTGATAAAAAAACGACAGCTAAAATGCTCAGAGCAAATTCTTGCCCATGCGTTTATTTTTATTTTCTTTTGATATGGTGTTGGAACAGGATTTTCCTGGGACCACTATCAACGATTATTCTGCCTATGAACAGTATCACTAGGACAAAATTATGTTTGTCCATTACCAAATCGCAAAATTCAGTTTGTTTTTTGTCCTCACTATACAATAGTTGCAATCTTTTGTGCTTTAGATTTAGGAAGAGTCTTCACATGAGCCGTTTATTTAAAACTTCTTCATGTTTTGCTCGCAACAGATTGAGCAGTTGGTTCTCTATTTGGGCATTCTTCATTGAATAGGACACACTTTTCGTCTCGTTGCCTTCTCTTACAATCACCACATCTAACCATCATTAGGATAGTTATTCTATCAGTTTCAGTTAATACGAGCAAAATTAGTGTAAAGTAGTTTCGGAAAGACGATAAATCAATACTCAAATGTAAAATTCAGAGTTGGGCATTTTTCAATATCCACATTACAAATTTATCTACATAACAGATAATTTACAACTTCTTGAGAGCAAGCATTTTCATCCCATGAATATAAAATGTATAAATATTTGCATAAATAGCATTTGGTGGAGTAGCCTACATATATATATTTTTTTCCTGTTTCTTTCCACGCGCAGACTACACAGTTAGTCATCCAGTTGGATATTTTATACAGATTAAAATTCCTGTTAAAAGTTACGTATGTCGAAAAACCTGCCCATAGTTACCTACATAACGTTTACAGTTGCTTCTAGTGAATTGGAAACGCACCACATGATTAGGCTCCTTCGCGGAAATTTTAACGATAGTGGGTCAAACTATCGCGAGAGAGCAAGGTCTAGGTCTGCCCCGAAAGTATTAGGCGTGGGTCGACTATAGCCATACGCCTAATTATAAGTAAGAATACGTAAAAAGTTGAAGCGTAAAATTTGCTTTATAACTCATCAGTTAAAAGTTATTTCAAACGAAGAATAAAATAAAATAACGGTACCAGCTCATACAGTATTGTTCCGTACAATTTGAACACGCTGTACATGTTTTGTAGCAATATTACACTATACTAAAGCAATGTGCGACACAAAATGGAGAACGAAAACCAAGCGAAACGCGAGACGTCATTTACCTTGACTAGATCATGTTATAAATTACGAAAAAGGAGTAATATAACAGTAATAATTATACTTAGTTTGTCTGCCATGTACATATACGCAACTAGATGTAACAAATTTCGTAATCTATTGGTCGTGCGAACAGTTTATAGCTTAATTTGGGTCCAAGGAAATCTCACGAATGGAATAAATTATAATTGTAAGCTTTTCTTTATTCCTTACACAATAAAACAACAGTTTTCAATCTATTGAACGAGAGATAACGGATATGCGCTTGTTTAATAAACTGGGTGTGTTTGGGATTGGAAAGAACACCGTGTAAGGTTTTACTAGTTTAATATGAGTGGTAATAACGCCTCGGTTGGTAAATGGAGTGTCACGTTGCAAGAGGGTAATTCTACTTCTGATCACGTTGTATTTAGTTGATAAATGTAATACAGAATTTTACAGCTGTGCATCTAATTGCCGATAATACAAAAAAAACTACAATACGATTGAAAAAAAAACGTAATCGATAGTGCCATGCTTCTTTTTGATTATTTTTTATGTTGGTTACATCTGCATCCGATAGAAAATTCAAGATTGAAACTTCAAATAACGTGTGATACTGTCGTATAATAATATTTTAAATATAAACGAAAAATTGTACATTTCAAAATAATTCGTTCTGTGTAGTGGGTATTCCGTTTACATCACATGCACAGACGAAATATATATGTAAGTGGTAAGCTTGCAGAAACGAGTACGCACTCATTGGCGGCGATGATTACACTACAGTTCATATATTTGGGGACGACTAAGAAAAACTCGGAAAAATAAGCAAAATTGAAATATTGACAATTGATTGTGTTTTTATATGAAAGAGTATACATTTCTATATGCATGAACATAATTTACAACAGTATTCTCTTCTATCCCATCAAATTTATAACGCATTTATATTCTACCGCAGCCTCAGGCAAAATTCCTCTTAATCGCTTTTATGGGGTTATAAACGTAAACTTGAAAACATCGTCGAATATTTCCACAAAGGAATAATGTGAGATTCACAGAACACTTAGTACAACAAACAAAGCAGATATCGTCTTGTATTTAAAATAAAATCGGTCTTGATAGTAGTTTAGTTTAAATTTAACTATCGTAATAAACGGGTGGTGCTGAAATGGCAAAACGAAAAGAAATTTCCATCGAAACGCGCTCTTCTATTATTACTTTACGTAATGAAGAATACTCAATGGCAGTTATTGCGAAAAAATTAAAAATATCGAAAAATGGTGTATTTACAACATTAAAACGGGTGGCGGAAACGGGTTCTTTGGCTGATAAGAAACGTTCTGGAGGCAAAAAGAAGACAACAGCTGCTGAGGATCAGTTCATGGTTCTTGTTTCAAAAAAAAAACAGATTCCTAACGGCTCCGGAAATAATGCAGCAAGTCAATGTTTCACGAAAAAATCGTATTTCGCATTCGACCGTGAAACGAAGATTAATTGCGGCAGGCTTAAAGGGACGAGTAGCCGCCAGAAAATCGCTTTTGAAAGTTCAAAATAAAAGAAAAAGATTGCAGTGGGCACAAGAATACAGACACTGGACATTCGAACAGTGGTGCAACGTGCTGTGGACAGATGAGTCCAAATTTGAAACATTTGGCTCCAAACGGAGGACGTTTGTTAGGCGACAAGTGGTGAAAGAGTTAGTGAACAGTGTATTTTACCTATAGTGAAGCACGGTGGAGGTAACGTAATGGTTTGGGGCTGTTTTGCGGGAACAGCTGTAAGTGATTTAGTAAGAATACAGGGAATACTTCGTAAAGAGGGCTATTTCAAAATATTACAAGAGAATGCTGTGCCAAGTGGGGAACGATTACGAGGTCGAAACTTTACGTTTCAAGAGGATAACAACCCTAAGCATTCTTCTCGTATATGCAGAAACTATCTAGCATCTCTGGAAGAAGAAGATCGTTTAAAAAGAATGATTTGGCCACCTCAGTCTCCTGACCTGTCGCCTATCGAATTAATATGGGATGAACTGGATAGAAGGATTCGCCAAAAAGGAGTGACTAGTTCACGAGATTTATGGAGAAAGCTCCAGCAAGCATGGACCGAGATCCCAGCAACATTTTTGAAATCTTTAATTCTAAGAATGCCACGAATATGTACCGCAGTAATAAAGTCAAAGGGTGGACGTATAGACGAAAAATCCGTATAGACCTAATTATAATTAGTACAACATTTCTTTTTGGAATATTTTTAGTTTTGTATAGCATACTCAATGTACAGAAGTAAATTAAATTACAAATGATTTTTTGTTTTTATCCGAATTAAAAAAAAACTGTAATTTTAATCGTCCCCAAATATATGAACGGTAGTGTATTTCCAAAGCGGTCGGACATATCCGAAGTCGGGATTCATACGCGTACGGTTGGTATGTCTATGAATGACCGGTTGGATTGGTGAGGGCGAATCGACGGCGTGCTTTGTTATGTTCGACAAGTGTTAATAGATTTCTTAACTGATTTCCGGCATTAGAATACACTGGCACTATAATTAAATGTAATGTTGGTTACAATTCAATTGCTTCATGTAATCTGTTTGCTCCATACATGTCATCTTGTAGCTGAATTTATTAGAAACTGTTATCCAAAAGTAGGTCAATTTACAGTTTCTACCAAAAAAGTTTTTATTAAAAGTGTTGCACATTATTAAACTTTGTATCTTAAATTTAAATCCGCAAGAAGCCCAAGCAATTTCAGTCAGCCAGCGGCTGGTTTCAAATACCGAAATCCGTGCTCAAATAGGAACGCTCATTCTCCAAATACACCCAACGTATTTTCACCTCGCCGTATGGGTATGACTGAGTGATTAACGGAAGCCAGGCTAATGATACAATACTACAGCGAATTTTTGCATCAATCTACATCAAAAATACAATAAAACTGAAATAGTAAGCAATTACATACATTATTTTTAACATTGACGCTACTGCGAAAGCACTCGTTTCTGCAGGATTGCATAAAACCATCTGCGCAGATGTAGTCCTGCAGAAACGAGTGCGCAGTACCGTAAAGATGTAAAGTTGTTGATATATTTCGTTTTTTAGAGTTATTTTATTGACAAGTTTGATAATTCCGGTTACATTTGATGTTTATTGACGTATCCTAAATTTTAAAGCATATCTACATTGCGAATCGCCAAACATTTATTTAGAACTACAGTTATTTAAGAGCTAGAACGTAAATCGGCAGTTGGTAGTCCTTCGTCCTTACTCTATCACCATCAAATCAAATCGTGTAGGGGAAATCTCGGTCCTAATTAGCCCGGATAACTATTGTAATGCGACTGAAGGATGGGCGTCCGTCACGCTCTAAACGTAAGGGCGGTAAAATTATATCCGAAAATAAACAATCACTGTCGGAAATACATCCATATGTTTCCGGAGACCGGAACCTCGGCCCGCGAGAACGATATTGTCGTTTGATCGATACGTACGCTGCAGCGAGGTTGTATGTTGTACTGTTATCTGTGTTGTCAAATGGAGGACCGAGTTAGGACCGTAGCACAGTTACTGTTGGAAGGACTCCAATAAGTGTCTTGTGTTGCTAACAAGGCAATACAATATACTATTTCTAATATCCGTCACTAATACAGAATAAAATGACAATGTCCGACCCAACTTGTTACCACATATTTTCGCGATTTCTATAAAAAAGTCAGACAGAACCCCCATAAACCGCTTAACAAATGTTTAGTATAATGATTCCAGGACCGAATTCAATGTTATTCATATTTAGTTCATTTACGCGGAGAGAAGAAAATAATAAATATAAATAAAATAAAAATAAAGAAAATCAGGTTGTGTAAATAATAAGTGTTAACTTTGTTTTTAATAAACCACGATGTATCTCAAAATTATAATCTTTTTTCTATTTTGTATTTTATCTTCGGTATAGTAACGATTATTTACATATAGCGCATTCAAATTGTGTAAGCTAATTTAAAAAAAAATTTACCTAAAAAGTTGCTTCAGGAGATATATCTTGTGTTTAGCTGTTTGTTTGCTTTCCTATTTGGTTATTCGTCATTTTGAAGGATACTAACGGCCGCTATACCCAATGGGTCATTCTTTTAGATCGAGTTAAAATGACAATCTTCAGTTACTGTTGTTAGAGCGATTTTTGACACAATAGATAAATGAACATTTATTCATGCCTTTACTTCAACTAAAATATTTTATTTATTTATTTATCTTAATTTTAAACAAAGAATAGAAGCTCTTATGGAAGCTATGATCAAAAAAAAAAAAAATTGACCAGTCCTATAATTGTCAGAAGTTTAAAATGCAAACACTACTACTACTATTACTACTGTATGATAGATCATACAGCATGGTTCAGTAATTATATCAATTAAACCATATACTAAAGTATTTGATTTAATTACGTTAACTTTCCCTTTCATTCGAATAATAATTAAATACAATACGTATTATTATTCAGTGAAAGATGAATTTTTAATTAAATCCAGTAATTACATTTTTGTAACAATAAATGCTGCAACGGTTTCTTCAGTTACAATGGTTTTTAACGCTCTAAGAATTATTCAATTTAAATTACGTTAAGACGCACATACACTCGCGCATACATATACCTGCGATCTTCTCTCTTATCTACTGATTTCTAATATTTTCACCGTTTACCTATTAAAATGTATCCGACTGACCGGGAATTGTAACCTGACCGTTAAGTATCAAATGGGTTGTCGACAGATATAAATGATAATAGCAGGATTATGTAAATGTGAATGGTTTCAACATTCTCGGTATATATGTACCGTTAATTATTATTATTAGTTTTTTTTTTCGATGTTGTGCAACGTATATTATATTTATTTTACATACTATAATGTTATAAATAGCAGAAATAGTACAGACTATAGAAGAGTATGGCAAACAACACTAACGTATCGGCACACACAAGTTTAATTAATTAATCCAGAACAGCTGTTTCGACGACGCGTGGATCTTTATTATTAATAAGCGTATGACCGAGTGACGTGACAAAAAACTCTAATTCTAACATGCTTGTTCTATTCCTACTCTTGAGAAAAAATATTGGTTTACAAGTATCTATTTTTGCCGCTTACGCACCCTAAAAATAAGACACGCGAAAAATTCGGAAAAGTAGCGTTTCTTGTCAATTGCAGGACGAAATCGAACTAACTTGAATATGACAGCGGTCCGTTCTCTCTATTCATCAATTTTGTGCTCCATCTTATGTAAATAGTTTCGTAAGCGTCTTCAATTTCTGGTTTTCTAATCTAATACTACGCCCAGTTTCGTTCATGTGTTGCGTCGCACTTGACGATTCGATCCTACCGTCTCTGTAGTACCTAACGTGCTCATTGAATCTGGTGCCTATCGCTCTTTTCGTTTGATCAGTATATGCTTTATCACTGTTACTGCATGCAATTTTATAAATTCCCGGCCGTTCCTTCACGTCCGCTTTATCTATCGGATTGCCCAGGTTCTTGAGTCTATTTCTCAAATCGAAACATACGTTCATACCTTGACTTCTAAAAACGGACTAATAGCTTTCGATATGTTGTGAAATGGAAATTTTACAAATTCCTTATCGCGGATTTCTGCTGGGATTAAGATCGTGGAATTACTTACATAATATCTACGTTAGACTTTCATAAGAATGCGATCGATATCTGCGGAAGAGTGACTATTGTAAATAGCTACGTTTTTTTTGTGAATTTAATTTCTTGAAGAAAAAGTGAACAATCAACTCCCGCTTGATGGATAGTTTAGTAATTAGAAGCAATACAAAATTGCAAACAAATTGGAAACAAACAATTGGAAACAAAATGGAAAATTCCCTTTGAGTATAAGTAAAAATGAAAGTTTTACAATGTTCAGATGCTTAACAACACAAAAGTATCGGAACATTGCGCACCACATAAGTTCAATTAATTCTCCGAGACAGTTTCGAGGATGCGTCCATCCTCATTCTCAACCGTTGGTCGATGTTTGTTCAAGATAATTTTTTTTATTAATACAAAAATAAATGTATCTCTAATAATATGAAATCAGCGAGGCTATGGAAATGAAACATTAACGACTATTAATAATTAAGAAGGTATTAACGAGCCTCTCTGTTCTCAAAATTGATGGTATTATTTAATAATTTTGAAACCATATTTTATTATTTATTAACCTTGTTACGGGGTTCTTCAAACAATCTATCTATTTAATTACCTAAGGGCTTCTCATCTTCTTTCTTTTCAAAATGGTTAATACACGCGCATCATATTCGTTTTAGGGAGATTATAGAAGTTTAAAAATTAGACAACTGAGATCCCCCTATAGGAAGTGAAAATTCATGTACACCGCATTCTGCTTCGCCGATTCGTAAATTTTACGAAAAATATCTCCGCAGTCGCCGCAAGTTTCACTTTCAGTCGAGATTTCATCGGACCATAACGAAATGTACGTAATTGGCCGGTTTCCCGGTATGTACGTATATCTCTTTTTGTGTGTTTTGAACTTTTTTTTCGCAATAGGGAATGGCTATTGACATTTTCTTCTTTTATCAATGTACATATTAAATAGATGGGGACAAATATACTTTGACAAGGAATATAAATATTTTCGCAGCTGCTTTTCTCGTCACGCAGGAAATTGAAGAGAGAATTTTATTGTAATGGAATTTGATAATGGAAAAGTAAATGTTTGTCACGTACTTCGAAATTTCTTAAGCGGACGTGGCAAGCTGGATTTTATAGTATATTTCAGGGTACATTTTGGCGGAGAAGCTCTTTACTTTATCCGATGGCATAAAAGAAATACCTGGTCGTCATATTTCTCACGTTCATTTATTGTAGATCCGAATATCCAATTCATCCACATATATCCCCTATACGAACTACGTAACAGATCGCGTTTTTCCCATCATCGTCAACATCATTAAATAAACTAATTCGAATGACCTTCAACCGTTAAAATCGCAATAGACACGGTTTATGAGTCGCGTAGTGAGTCGTCAAGTCGGTTAACAATAAGTAAATTGTTTGTTTTTTGCGTGCCAGCCCGTAACCGGAGAGTTAGACAGAGATGCTGGATGGAATGCAGTGAACAAGATTGAAATGTTGTTATACTGTATGTATGTCACTTATAAACTGATGAGGGTTTGTTTATGTCTTATGGAGGAAGTACTATACACTGAAAGAAAGGAATTGGTTCATCCAAGAAACCACGAAGTATTGCGCATTTATTTATTTATACTCAACTAAAAGCATGTTCACTTACATCCGATTTACCTTGTAACTTAACACAACATACTGCCTTTGGTTCAATTATTTTCGTTAAATCAAATTAATATTTATGTCGGTTGTGCCCCAAAACGTATTACTTTTAGATTAACCACAAAATTCCATTCACAGAATAGACACAAATGGAGACATCCTTCTTTATACACATAATATACATTCAGGATTTGCATGTATTTATTTTACTTCTCGTTTTCAAGAATTCTTACATCCTTATGCATGAGCTTTTTATTCTACGGTTGCATTTCTTTTGCTTTCTATCAAGATTCCGATAAACAAGAGGTTAATTCAACCAATTATTTGCTGTTAACCATATGAATGTTGAGTATATTTAACTAACAAAGTCGGTTGAATTAATCAATTTTTGGTTGTTTCAACTAATTTTTTTTCTCGGTGTACAGAGTGTCCCAGATCGAGTAGGATTGCATGGGTAACTTTTTTATCATTGAAGGTTAAGTTTTGGTTAAATGGACAATGTTTTTCAGTTTCATGTGCCGATTTAAAAAAATTAAAACGTCGAACTCATCTGAAGTTATTTGTTAATTGAAGTTAATTGAAAACTGTGTGTCAAATATTTTCGTAAGTATAAGAAGTACGAATAAAGGTTTTATATGAAAGCCACTGTTTTTAATAAGCCCAATCTAAAATTGATGTTGAACAAAAATTTAAGATAGCAGATTTTGAAGTACTCGTATCAATTTTCTTAAGTTGATTGAACTTTTAAGTTACTAAATACAATAGTTGAAAAGAGAATAAGAAGAGAAAAGAATAAGAAAAACATTTGAATTTTTAGACGATTGAGGAAAACTCGTATAGCTGGGCCATTTGGTACATTTCTTGAACATTAACGGGTGGCACAAATTGCGATGTTTAAAACAAAGTTGAATTCCCTTTCAAACAAGTGCACGTTTCTCTAATTCGGGCGAAAACGCAGAAGTTATAGCACGTTTAGTTTTACAGTATTCGGGAACAGCTACTACACTTATTGTTCACGTCTTTAACTAACCAAAGTGGTGCCTAATTAACTAAGTTTTATAATGGAATTTTTATTTTATTTAATTATAGTTAATCTTGGAACTCTGACCAGCTAATTGAAAATTAACTCTTGACCCTAGCAGCTGCGCCCTCTAGCGGTCATCTGTGGAATTTAAATGAAATTTTTTTTCCCATCACTATAGCTATTGTTGTTTTCAAGGTATTGCCGGTCCTAATTATTAATGGGACACGCTATATACCTATATAGTTGTATTCAAAAGCAAAGACAAAATTCTTCAAGAAAGAGACCATAGCTACCAAAGATATGATGCACACTTCTTTTCTACTGTTATCTAAGTCAGATGTTCGTAATCAGCACTGTGATAAGTTACAAAATCAGCTGTTGCAAACTTTAATTTTGTAGATGTTTTTTTGAGAGTAAAGAAATTCATCTACGTACTATTATGGGTACATGGTTGAACAGATAACAAACGGTCAAGATGGGAAGAATGGTCTCCAATCCAAGGCCTTCGGCTTCCTCTTCGCTCACTTGTTTCCCCAAGCATGGCCGCCTGCTATTTGTCGAACTGACCGTGGTTGAAAGATTCGATGTGTCGCTGGTCCAGTGCGCTTGATGATGGTGGTGATGATGGATCATCATCGCTTGAACTTGTCCATTCTCCAACTTCCCGTTACCGTTGTAACTTTCGTAATAGGGCCTTTGGTAATTGAGATTAGTAGAACCGATGCTTAGTTCGCTCAGATCGCTATTGGATTTTTTTACGTATTCGAAGCCAGCCTTTTTATACGCGTAGAAATTGTAACAGGTCAAACCGAAAGCCATTAACGAGATAATCGCCAAGAAAGAATGTAAAGTGATAATGAAGACGTTGTACTTAACATCCATCTCGTACGGCATGAATTTGCATAAGTTTAGGGGGAAGAAATCGAACATGACGACGTACTCTTTGTTCTTTTGTTTGGCCAAGATGGCGGCGACCCCTACGCAGGCGCATAACGTCGTTAAACAGAACAAATGATAAACGATATGGGCTACGGTTAAATAATTCTTTAAAGTTTCGCGTTTCCGGTGCAATTTGACGGAAAACAACGCTATTACGGCCAACGTCGATAGGGTACTAGCCTGGAACGTATGGATGGAATTGAAAATCCAAACGAAGACCGTACAATATTCGAAATGTATCGCAGATTGATTCATCATCTGGAGGACGGTATAGGCGATGATGGCCAGGTTTCGGAGGATGCTTTGGAGGAGGATGGCCGCGATGGCTGTATCGAAGCACTTCCAATAGCGTTTGTTCTTGTAGAATATCGCGACGGTCCATAATAGGATGATGGTAACTATCGGTACTGCGATTATGGTGGCCAATTGCAGCCGGGAATATTGTAACATCTCCTGATGTTTGTATTCGACCTGGAAAAACAGAAAAATTATTGTTATAAAGTCAAATTCTTAAAAGTGTTTCTTCACTGTGTGAAAGGTTGTACTAACTTTAATTATGTGTAAAAGTAAGTCCTATTATAAAATCTCAGTCTAATTTCCCATTAAAACATTAAAATATATCAAAAATATGCTGTCTTTAGGGCATAAATACACACACACATTTTTATTTTCTATTGTCTGGTCGACGTAAGTGCAAATACTGTGTACTTATTCTGTGGTCTGTTCTAAAATTCAATTGCTGGTTAGGTTTTGTTTGTTGTGTTGAGATCTGTCGATGTTACTTCCTCCGGAGGTTTGCAGTGTTTGAGGATTAAGATTTATCTTTTCAATGCAGTGCATTGTATATTTGTGTTAACAGAAGTCTCTTTTTTTGCGAGCCCTTTCAGGATCTTGCCTGTAATAAGATTTCGACTCTGTTTTTCTTCTCCAGATGCTATTGTATTTCATTTTGGTTGTATGCCATTGGAAAAGTTTTTCGTTGTTGGTCTTGGTCCAATGACCGGGGATGATTAATTGCTTGTGGTCGCTTTTTTCTTTTATGTAGTCTTAATTTCGGTGGTTGTTAGGTTCTGTATATATTTTTGGACCTTATCATTTTTAGATATATCTTTTAATTGTTTTTGTTATGTATTATTTTATTTTTAATAAATTCGAAGAACGTGATGTGCACTGAGAAAACATATGTTGTTGTGTTTTTGATTGTTAGTTACTTCTTGCGTTTTGTTGTATTAACAATTGATTATACTACTGAATATAATGTAATATGGTGTCGGCTTTAGAAAACAACCAAACGAAGAAATGGAATCTGTGTGCAGAATACCGGAACCTTTAGCATTCCCGGTAATGTTCACGTTCACGTTTTATCAGAGGCAACCCATCACAGCTTATTAATTTTGTTTTTGTTTTGATAATTGAAAATGTAACTCATAAAAAAAGTGTTTATTTATTTATCAATAATAGTGTTACAGTAAATATTGTTGACGATCTTAAGTGATTTTTAGAAAGAACAGGTTTGACCAATATTTTCTACGTAGCACTTTACGTTTTAAGCGGCTACATATTTAGGAACAACTCTGTATAGATCCCGGACATTCGATACACGTTGTACATACCACCGTTTAAAGCTATTGGTAAACTGTGCTGGATACGAATTTTTCTCAACGATGATATAGATACAATTTATATTTCGTGGGTAATTTGGCGTGAAAACGCGCCCATTGTTTTCGTTGCACGTTCGACCGATTCGCATGGTCTTTGACCTCCAAAAACCTCAATTCGTGAAACGACCTTCGACTTCCAATGGAATAATATAATACCATCTAGCTATTATTAGTAGGCATCCGTCTAACCTAGCATTTCATGCATAGATATGTAGAGACTTTTGTAACATTTACGATGTCTGATCAATCATCTTTATCCGAGCGTGCGAATGAGAAAAGCTATTTGTATCCGACAGAGGCATCTAGGTCATTCGGAAGATAAATTATCCTCTCTTATATTCGACTTCAAAAAGGTACTTACATACCTACAATGCCATAAAAAATGACTGATAATGTTGACGGTTCGGAAGCAGATATTTGTAGTTTGTTAAATTTATAACACGAGATTTTGCCACTACTTTTTTTGTCGGTATACTCAATTATAGCATAATTAAATTTAGTTACATGCATTAAATGAAACGAAAGAACACGTAAGAAACAAAGAAACAAACTCAATA
>LR736874.1:2302417-2427319 GCA_902654985.2 Oryctes borbonicus
GCCTAAATACGAAGAAAAGGCAATGAAAACGTAAAGAAAGAACGGGAGGAAATGCCGGGCACAAGGGAATTAATGGAAGGAAGTAAATTAGGAGAATCTACAAGGTCATGTATGACCTTCCATACAAACTTTGTTCCTACAATATCACGGCGGTGTGTCATGATTGGCTAGCTAATACATATACATACATAACAGGATGGCCAGACAGTTGTCGCGTATTCAAGTTTGCTGACAACAACGGTAAAACAACGTTTTAAATAAATTTATTCAATTTTTGATAATTTTCAGATACATAGAATAAAACATAATGTTTTGGAAGCAGATACATATATGAGGAGAAAAACTCAAGAATATATCCATCCCATTAGATCCCATTAGTCCATCCCATTAGTGTCCCATTAGACATCTTAATGTTAAATCAGTGTAGTAAATTTTTGTAACGTAAGAGACGAATGAACACATAATAACATTTAACTTTGGTTTAAAGATAACACGTCGTAATTATATCTAGATTATTTTACAGCAGCAATCGCTTAATTAATAAATACAGTCGCAGTCTTTGCGAACACATGATACTGATTATTTCTTCTTGTGTGTAGGGAATAGAATCAGAATTATCAAAAAAAAATCTGTGCCATGGTAAAAGCATTCAAAATTTTTTGGGGGGAGTCGATACATGTGCCATTACGAAATACTTTTTTTATACGAATAGACTAAAAACCCTTTCTAGGATTAGTTACAACTAGCTGAAGGCAGTTCAGCGGGCAGGGCAATGCTTGTTTTGCATATGGAACGTAGGTGCTGAAATTGGTTGTAAAAATAACGATTGCATGTAGTTCTTCATTCAATTTGAGTTTTGAAATTATATTCGTTGTAAAACATGTCGGGTAAGTAGACTGCGTAGGCGCTGAATTATTTATAGTATTTGATACAAAGACTGATACAATTAATCAAGAGCAAAATTAACGTCTTTCAAGAATGCGCAATCAATTTGAAGATGAGTCAGGACAAAATTTAGCTTGAAACACCTGAGGATGAATAGTAAGAATCTACCGGACCAAATGGCGAACCGTCAGGAGTTAGAGAGTATTGGGAAAAACTAGATCAAACAGTCAAACTGCGACAGTTAAGATATCAATTGAATTGCTCAAGGTTAAGTGAGTGAGATACATAGTTAAAAGAAGAACATTTGGAGCAATTATTTTATTAACTGAAAACTAGCAAATAAAAGACTCGGGATAAAGTTCAAAATCCTTTGAAGCAACATGTAAACAACTACTATGCGAAATGATACAGAACAGAATAAGACGCAGTCAGTAGTATTTTTACTGCGAGATGTTATCTATACTTAGCAATATAAACAACGAGTTATAGGCATCCCAGTAAACTGTGACTATTACTGTGCCCGCAAAATTCTGTCACCCATTTTCGCTTCTTTAAACTGTTAATGAGAAATGTTAAGCGATTATAGCGAAACTCGACATAAAACAACTCCCCTGGTACATATATTTCGTGAAATAAATATAAATACTTCATAAATCAAATAATTTTCCATTACTTAAATACGCAACTGAAAAAATTAAAATAGCTGCGAATTTCGTCAGTTTCAATGCTAATTTTTCAGCTGTAGCAACACAATCAGTACTTGATCACGCTGTACATACATTAGGAATTATGAGAACGTGTACTATACATAGTTGTATGGAAAAAAGGCCTAATTACTGATGTAGTAATAATTATTATAATTATGCCAAAACCGCGTCCGCTATAATTCAAGTAAATGTTTTCCTCGCGAGTCGAAAATTATATCTCTCTTAATTAGCTACTTCCTTTTTCGAGCACTATACATACACACTATATATGTATATAATCTACGCCTCCACGTCGACAATGACTCGAACCGTTTCTTTCTAATATGTAACGACTCAGCTTTAAAATAGAAAAGAGATATTAGGAAACCTTACAAAAGCAAAGGATGTGCAGCAGTATATTTCGTGATATACGTAAATGTCGAATCGCTAATTATTGTACGGTGCAATGTATAGAAATGTAAATAATAATACGAAGTAATAATAAGACTTGGTAACTACGTACAGTTTACAACTATTGGTAACAACTAGAGTACATTAACAATTCCTTAACAAGGACGAGGAAAGTAATCCATAAACGAATGGTATAAGTGCCAACCGTAAATAGCAATCATTATAAATTATAAATTACATATCAATGTACTTTTAAAATTATATACACTACACGACAAAAACATAGACGCGGTATCGTTTTTATTTACGAAATAAAGTTTATACACATTATATAAAATGTAAATGAGGGTTATTAATACTTGTTATGTAAATAGTCCATTTATAGATATTTCTGGGTATTTATTGCTTTATGAGGGGTAATTGAGATTTTCCCAGATCAAAATAGGAATTTTAAGTGCGACAAAACTTTAGACCCTGCGCATTTATTACATTAATATAAGCAAAAATGTTTTAATTTGATACTTCTCTTTATATGCAGCGGTTGTGCTGGTAAAGTGTACACATTTCACCACGAGAAATTATATTTTATAAAGTGTTTGCAATATGGGTAGAAAAAAAACAACTATCCTTGATAGAAAGGGGTGAAGTTCAAGCCTGGCACCAGGATGGTGCTAGTAAGAAGGAAATTGCTCGTCGGTTACGAAGAAGCGATCATTCCGTTAGAAATTTCTTAAAAGTTCCGGAAAATTACGGCAAACCAAAAGGCCAGGGCCGACCGAAAGCAGTAAGTGAGCGGGATAAACGCATGATATTGCGGTGTGCATCCAATTCTTCTGCGTCGGCGAGAGTTATTGCAGAACAGGCGGGGGTACAAACGCACGTACGTAATGTTCAAAGGATTTTAAAGGCGTCACCGGTAATATCACGGAAGAAAATGTTGAGAAAACCGCCACTTTCGACGAAACGCAAAGAAGCGAGGTTGAGATTTGCTGAAGCACACGTATCCTGGAAGAAACAATGGGAAAAAGTTATATTTTCCGATGAGAAACGTATTAATTTGGACGGACCGGATGGGCACTCGCATTATTATCATGATCTGAAAAAGGAACCAAAAGTGAAAATGACCAGACAATTAGAGGGTGGATCTGTGATGATATGGGCAGCGATTGAATTTCGCGATAAAAGTGGGATAGTGTTTTGCACAAACAAAATGACATCTGTGACGTATAAAGACTTATTGCGTGACAATCTTCTACGTTTTGGAAACCAATGGGCTGGGCGCAATTTTGTTTTTCAGCAAGATAACGCGCCAATTCATAAAGCAAAAACCATTGCTGAATGGTTTAAAGGGAAAAAGATTAAAACTTTACAGTGGCCGGCACGGTCACCAGACTTAAACATTATTGAAAACATGTGGGGTGAATTGGCACGTCGTGTTTATGGCGGAGGCCGTCAATATTTCACGGTACAGGAACTGAAAACTTTAATAGTCACTGAATGGCAGAATATCCCTCAAAATTATGAGTTCAATTTATATAAATCTATTAATAACAGACTATCGGAAGTGATTAAGAACAATTGAGGATCTACGCATTACTTATCACTCATTTGTTGATTTTTGTTTTACATTTGCAACAGAGCGTCTAAATTTTTGTCGCAGAAATTGTTTAAACATTAGAGTAATAATTTATTATTTAGTTCATATATTACTGGAGGAGATATTTTTAAGTTTATTTTACTTTTATGAATAAAAACTTAATTAAATATCTTGCTAGTTTCGCAAAGAAATGTTGTAACCCTTAAAACCCTTAAAACATCTTACCGCGTCTACGTTTTTGTCGGGGAGTGTATGTATGCTTTAATACTTATGTATAGGTTATCAGAGCTTTTTATTCGATATACACGGCCTCTCGTTAACCGCAAAATTGCAAGCTCTCAAATTAAATTTAAGTATTCAGTGGCGGTGGTAGACGGTAAGCGTCCTCCCTGCGACGCTTCATCATGTAAAACAGGCTGCAGGAGGGTCTCGTTAACAGTAAATCAATAAAGGGTGTTCAAAAAATTTTGCAGCAACAACTAAATTAACAACACTTACACAATTAGACAACAACAATTAGAGAATAAGAACGCAAGAAGCAAAAGAATGTGAAGAGATCCTTGAAATCATGCGACGATACTTCCACTTTTCTGGATTTTTTACATACGCGATCATCATCTCAATTTGAGTACGCAAGTGAAGATATTTCAGCAAAGCAATGTTGTCCGTCCAGAGAAAAATCAGTCATGACACCGTCCGAAGACGTTGGAACACGTTTAGTTTAAATTTAATACATGCCTGCTTACCTTCGTTTTTTTTTTTCATTTATTGATTTTTATTTATTTTATTCATTTGATTTATTGATCATATTTGATCGAAATAGGTACGAATCAGAAATCCAGTAATCTACCGTTGGATATACTTTGCAAGGCATTTGATTCGTACATTTCTAACTAACATGATGCCGATTCGTCATCGTTGAAACGTTGATGAAATCAACGCTAGAAAGTCGAATAAGATGATTTTTAATTGAGTATTACCTGCTAACAAACAGTTCCAAGTTTCAATAAAGAATACGTATAAGTATTATCCATAAAGAGTGCGTAAACAAAAACAAGAAACCCATCTTTTAATTTCTTCCGCATTTACGTACTTATAATTAAATACACATAAAGGCGTATGGGAATGGCTGGAATGCACTTCGTTTCCAAACCGCGAACAGTAGTCGAAGATGCGTACTCTATACACAATTTATAGAAACTAGAACTCCACGTACATGGCGTATTTTTCAACCTACATGGTGAATTCTATTAAACTTGGCGTTAAAATACACTTCGTACATATAAAATTGTGTCTAAGCAGATTAGAAAGTAACTTTATTAACTGTCAACTCAGTAGTTACATGTACTAAATTGTCAAAATTGTAGCGCATTTTAAGAAAATATGCGTTTACAAGATTGTTCACAACCTAATCTTGAACGTAATCGCAAATTAGTTATTGCTTCTAAAATCACAAGCTTTTGCTCCCATAACCTGATAACGTACTGTGGCGGGCGTGTAGGAGGATTAGTTCGTACAATTTGAACACGATAGATTTAAATAGTGACCGATTTTACTTAAAAGAATACGAACAGTTGATTTTGTATTGTATGTGGGACCTATCTCTATCTCCGTAGAAAAGAGAAGCAATGGCTGAACTTGCACCGTTCTATATAAGACGTTCGTATTACACGTATATAAGATACCATATTTGGGTAGTTGACGTTCGCCAGCGACAAAAAGAAAGATTTCGATACGCGATCGTGATGCGAACCGTAAATCAGTCGGACGGACCTGACGCATGGGAGTTCGCACGAAAGATATGGGCAATTTTCTGGAGTAAAATGGGCAATGTGGCTCTTGTTTAAAAACAATATTTCGAAGGAACATATAAGAACGATAAATAGCTATAGAATAACAGCTGAAGAAATCGGTATAATATTTCGCAAATTTCTCAATATTCTATAGTTCATTAATTAATTCGCAATTATATTTGAACAAACAGAACTTGTTTGTTTCAATATATTGTTGTGCCTAGCCATCCCATTTTACTTACTACGCTTCCGTTTAATGTTCAAGTTTAATATAACCTTAAATCAACATCTTAAAATGCGCTATTAAAACTGATAATAGATAATAGTGAGCGACTATTACAGTTACAAAACTGAGACGTTTTCACACTGAATAAATGTCGTTTCTTATTTTCAAAAGAGCGAATTAAATTGCAATATTAACACTGGTTAAGAAAAATATTATCGACTCAAGATAGAGTTCGATGTAAAAATGTGCAAACAAACAATCTTGCATTAAATCATCCACCCGCTGATTTTTTACTGTGTGTTAACATGTTAAAATTGTGACTGACATTGCAATAAATGTCTTAAAACAAAGTTCTGGAACGTTTAAAAAATAAATATATATTTCTTTGAAACTTAATATAATGTTTTACGTTTTTGTACGTTAAAACTTGTTAATCACCCTTCACTGAACTATAATCTAAAGGTGAACAAGCTGAATGTAGAAATTATGGAAAAAACGACCCCATTGGCCTTCGAATTGATAGAATGCCTACCCTATTCATCATTCATATTTCCTGGTTTCTAAGCTCTTCGCAGGGAAGACAGAGGTTTCCATCGAAAGAGAAGCCCATCATATCCGTAAACGCCGACTTTGCAGAACAAAACGCAAACTACTACGAGTGAATTAAAGAGATGGGGGCATCGCTGGGAAAATAGTCTTGCAAGGAGACTATCTTGAGAAGTACAACTAAATTTGATAAAGAGAACATTTGTTTCTCTGTTAGGCTGGAAACTTTTGAAACTATGAAATCGCTTCCCATCTGTTATATCGTGCAATAATAATAATGGTGATAGTAGCGCTTTTTCTTACGAGACTGTAAGAATCATCAGCTTGCAAGCATCAAATCTTTATTCGTATTCGTTGAGCGTTGTTACCGCTACCGACATATAGTGCACGGGGTCATGAGCGTTAAGAGTTTCACCGCGAGCGCGAATATTTTCACTTTTCAAAGAAAATTAGGCGTCCGCAGTACAAAGAGGTACGCTTAGTAGGCTAGCTTATTCACCGATACGTGTAATGAACCGTATTTATCGTATATGATACGGTAAAATAATAGAGAGAACGCGCTTAAACGAGATCAGGCAGATTTGCTACCGGTTCCTCGCTCGTAGATACGTTTTGCGGAAGAAAAAGCGCAGTTTTTGTGGAGAAGAAGAACGTTCAATGTTGTAGGTCTGCGTTTAGATGAGTGTCCTCCATTAGCAGAGTTGGGCATAATCTAATAATTATAATCGTTTATTGGTGTATATAATACGTATGTATTTACATGTGCCGAGTATAAAAAGGAAAGCATATGTAACAATACATTAACGTATAAATATTTAACGTTAACGTTCATCTACTTGAAGTAGAAAATAATTATCTTTTCTGTAACAAGCTTGGTTAAGTAATGCCTTTTTTTATAGAATATTCAAACAATTCTAAATGTAAATATTCTATTTACAATAACAAAAATGTATCGTTACAAAATATTAGTTTATAACAGGAGAAAAATGTTTAACATAATAGTAAAAATTATATTTTTAAAATTTTATCGATTGCTAGGTTGATGATGTTATGTTTATTTCCAAAATTGCTTACTGGGAGAAAAAAATAAAAATATAAAAAATATTATCTTTAAAAACAGCTGATATAACAAAAAAAAAATACAAATTAATTTTGTAATAATTTATTTTTGACAAACAATACAAAAGTATCGGCACACCACATATGTTTAGTTGATTGATCTGGGACAGCTGTTTCGAGGATACGTCGATCCCCATTTTCAGTCGTAGATCGACGGATTCTCGAAACAGCTGTCTCAGATTATATACTATATATATATATTTTAATTTATACTGTAAACAAAATACTTTCATAAAAACTCTCATCTTTCCTGCTGCGATTGATACATAGCCAATTTTTCTGTCTTTAAGTTTACCCGTGCAACTTATTGTAACACAACGGTATTGATTTGTATAAGGAACATTCACATAATGATGCGGTTATATTTATACTGATAGATAGATAAGAATAAATAGGTAAATCCATATAGTTGCTATTGTTTTTATCTCGAATGCCTAATTTCTGTACCAATACTTCCCATCAAATCAACTGCATTTAACCTGGTCAGCTATATTCGTGCACTTTTCTTCACTACAAATTTTCAAAATATTCGTAATACGTTTAGTTAAAGAATTTTTAAAAAGTCAGATGCGATCACGTAACAGTATCCGTTTATTTTATAATTATGAAGGAAAGTTTTTAACAAAATTGTGAAAAAAAGCTCACACAAGACATTTGAAATAACTGCCAAGTGATTCAATGAACTTTTCTTCGCCGAAAAGCCGATATGTCGACAATACTACTTGAAAAAGCTAGGCGAAAAACTCAGTTCCGGTCAAATCTCAGTTCCCAGAGCACAAATTATTTTTAGTATTTATTGTTATCAAATTCTGTTTACGTCATATTTTCAAATAAATGTAACAAATCAACATCTAAATAGAGCTAGTAGCATGCATTTACGAACAAATCGTCCGAAAGAGTTTACCGATTAAATACGTACTTCACGGAATTAATTATTATTCGACTTGTAATATTATGTCTATATACTTTGGTTTATATGAATACGCAACACGTATCATTTATAAAAAATATCGACGTGATATCGACCAAGAGAGAATGTTTGTTTAGACCCGGTAAACATGGCAACGGATTATAATACAGAATGTTTCAATTATATGAAATTGTAAAATTGTATCTGTTGTATCCATAGTACGAAGCTAACATTTTTTTTACAACATAATAAACGTCATAAAGTAGCTTTCAGAAATGTTTCCGTCTATACAACGTAATCCTCATACTTCATTATTTTAAACGGAGTAGCCTGTATATTATTACATCCATCTAGAAATAAACAAACATATGCTATCATGGTATTTTTATTTTTTTTTTTATAGGTTTCGAGATATTTAGAAATTACCAAAATATCGGAAATGAAAACTATATACTTGGCTTTATCTAAACGTGATACTAAAACGATTTTGAAATATACAGGTTGTTCACTATTAAATACTCTATACTAGAAACGTAATTTTTTTAATAGCACCATATATTTTTTCTGTATCTACCGTATAGAAAATTTACGTTGCTAACGTTTTTGTATATGGCTAATATTGAAAGTAAACGAAATGCTTACAGTTAAACACGTGTCCCGCAGTTAAATATTGCATGCAAATGGTTTCTGCTATAGTTTCGTTACCATGACAGCAGTAAACAAAACATTCTGACATTAACAATCTTACAGATTCAAAAATTAAAAAAGAAATATTTGCAAAAGCTGTTCTGTATTTTCCTTAGTGCACTCCGTAATCCTTCATAAATCATATATATTAATTCTTTCTTTTATCTAATTGATTCCGTAAGTTGCTGCTTAGACTTAAAATATTAAATCAACAGTTAAGAACAATAGCTTTTCTAAGCGCTACACAAGGTATTAAAAGCTCCAGGTGTTTGTTATTATTTGAAAGTAGGAGTTCGTCGGGTACTAGTTGTTTGTGATTAAAACACAAATTCAAACATTTACGGACCTTGCATAAACGTAAACATTGACAAACTTAATACATAATATAACTTTACTTCCAGTTGTTTCTAACAAAACTTGTTAATTTTTTTTGTGTCAACCTGTGAATGTTAAGAAAACTAAAAACTAAAATTATAAGAGTTTAATAACAGCTTCTACATTTGCAGGTGTATTGTAATTTATTGGAATTTATGAATTATTTAATAATCTTGCAACACAGCTCACGCATAACATTCACGACTCTTATAAACTACATTAAATACCCAACTTGATAATTAGTACCTATATGAGGAATTGTATAAATTTGTTTATATTGAGCGAATACACTGATGTACAAAAGTAACATATTAAAATTAACTTTATTAAGTAACTTAGAATTTTGGCATCACATGCATTATACGGATAGGTGAAACGCCTCCTATAGTAAGATAAATAACTTTTGATTCAATTTATCAATGTTTGGGGCTCAACTCCGCTTGGTTAAAGACGAATTTCTAACATATTTTCATTGTTTGACAAACAACTCGACCCAGACAGTGATGCGAGTTTTCAGATTACTGTCAGAGCCGAGCTGTTTCTGAAATAATGAAAACGTGAGAAATTGGCTTGTAGCCGAGCAGGTCGCAGTCTCAAAAATTACAAAATAAGTCGAATATTATTTACGAGTCGTTTCACCTATCTGGGGACATTCTGTATAAATTATTGCATTACATTTGTTGGATGTCCTATATTTTCTGCTGTCTGCGCCGTCGCCGTTATTTAAGGAAGCTATCGAAGGAGGAACTGTTAGAAGGTTTCTGTGTTTAGGGAATGTAACAAGAAATGTTTGCTTATTAATAGAATTTACAACTAGTGTTGTTGCAGGAATACGCTATTAGTCAGCAGCTTTTAAACAATTATAGGGTCAAAACAAAAACCCTTTTCAAACAAAGACAATTAGCTACTGGTTTATACGGCGGCAATTGAAAATCATCAAGTCAGCATATAATGTAATTTTAAAACATTTCTATGGTACCCAAAAATGTGAAAATGTATTTTTCCGTGTGTAAGATTGGCATTACTGAGATACCGTGTGTATTTTTTCAAGTTCACCTTTAGAAATAACGGAAATTGGTGTCTGTAAAAGACAGCATGGGTTAGTATTAGCATATACAATATGGGTAGATACCACATTTTTCAGCAGCATGCGGCAGTAGGAGTGATTAAAATGTTTTTTTTTTCTCGTTTGAATTTGCACATGCTTATTTGTCGCATGATACCTGCATGCGTAAGTTATTTACGGTAAATATATGTCACATATGTATAGCGTACAGTGAAAGTGTTCAGCGTCAAAAGGTTTCTTGCAGATTGACATTTATCTACTCATTAACACCGCTAATTTCCGTTAATAATATGTATGTGTAAGGCAGTGATTGGAAAGCCTTTGGCATGTATTTATGGGCGTTATGAATATCTATGCAAACGTAGTAAAAACTTTGGATTTAATTTAAATTACATTCTCTAGAAACTATGAAGAATACATATGATAATATCACAATCTTTTACGAGAGTAATAAGAAATATTCAAAATAATTTGTTGCAAATTATATATTCTTCATCTTGATGTTGTTATAAAACATTTGTAATTTATTGTAAATTGTAAATAAATAGGGGATTAAAAACATGATTTATTCTCGTTTATTTGCGCTGCTTCTTAGTGTTGCAATGCCAATCAATCAATAATAAACAATAACGTATTCATTTATTTCCAATATTTATTTCGCAATATAATTTCTTATCACCATTCATGATACATGTTTTGGGCATTATTTGGAAATATCGAATTGACATCAAATTAGTGAATGGTGCCGTCGAATTTTGTTAAAGTTGGCAAGCATCGGTTTGAATTTTATTCAGCAATTTGCATTTTGGAAATCGCAACTAGTTTAATATTCAACCAACGTTGCGTTGCGTTTGCGTTTTATATTCTTTGCGCGTCAAAAGTCAACAGCACACTGCTTTGTTCCATTTAAGAAGTAAAAGAAAAACAATATTTAACGTTGGTAATGTTTGTCTATCGAAAAACTTTTCAAACAAATTTGTTTTCCGTACGAAACAACCTACGTTATATATTGTACGGTGACAACCTGAAAAGTTTCAAGCTCTAACATGAAGATGTCGTTATTCGTCAAAAACATTCGGGTAATATAATTGCGCATTGTTTGACAGTAGTTTGTGTCGGTGAATGTTAGTGTTTCTGTAAAAATTGAAATATAATCGAAGATCGAGACGTCTTGCGTTTGAAAGACTGTCTCCTAAGACTCTTGTCGCAGTAAAATTTTGGCTAGAAGAATTTAAACATGGCCGCACCCACTTAGTTGACGACGAACGTTCGGAACTACCAAAAACTGCAATTACCACCGATAACATCGGAACAGTTCACCAACTGGTACTAGACGATCATTGAATTATGGTTAGAGAAAGAGCAGGGGCAGTAGGTATCTCAAAAGATCGTCATATAGTGACTGAAGATTTGAGTTGCACGTTGGGTGCAGCATTTGCTCACTCGCAATAAAAAAAACGCATTCGAAGGAACATTTCGAAAGTTCTGTTGAAGAAGTGTAAGCGTCGATTAATAAGGCGAATCAGTCTCGAAAAAAGGAACGACTGTTTTTGGTGATGGAGTTGTGTTAATCGATTGTCTTGAAAATAACGGGGACCTACTAGCAAGCTGAAGGCAGAAATCGCCAAAAAAACAGCTGCATTTGAGGAAAAGGAAAGTTATGTTTCGCTAAGACAACACTCGTCATCGTGACAGAAATTCACGAATTAGAGTGTGAAATGGATCACTTACCTCCTTCAAATAAAGAAATGCGTGTATTTACACAGCACATTTGCCATAACTATCAAATTATTTTCGAAAAAACTTGAGGTAATATTATTAAAACATGGCATCGTTTATTAATGTAGGCTGTACACCCAAAAAAAAAAAAAGCCCGGCGCAGAATATGTGATACATCGAGGCTAAGGAGGATGTACGACAACGAATTGACTTTTATAACCGGGTAATTTTCGTTTTACTCTACATACTAGCGAACGCATACTATAAAATGGTATAAAAATGTCTATCAATCGCAACAACAGGTAGCCGTTCTATACTCATGCAATATTCTCAATATTGTCTCTCGTGCGGGTAATGGGAAAGTTCTCGTTACAAAAGTAGGTACTTACGTACGTTACGTACTGAATAAAGGCTAAAATGATCATTATTATTACGTTATTATAATGATGTACTTTTCGAAAGTCCGTTCCATGCAGAAAGTTTCCCGATTTCGAAGAAGTGGATCATGAGGAAAAACTTTTGAAAAAGTTTCGAGACTCACATCCAGATGTTACATTTCGTGGACAATTTAAATTGGTCAAATGATTCGACAATGCTTGTAATAGAAATTCCAAAAAGAAAATAACCATATGCCAATCGATAGGTTATAAGAGAAGATTCGGAAGATTGTGCTTTTATGCATGGCGATTTTGGCTTAGGATTAAAAGGCGGGTTCCATGACAAAGTTTAGTTAGTTATGATGAATAGTTGTTGTATTATGCAATATCTTGCATTTGAAAAATTTTCGAAATAGCACAATAAACTAAACTAAACTCTAAACTATTATCTACCTAGCTATGAAAACAATTTGCTATCGCGACAATGTTCTTGTTTTCTGTGGCATTGTTTAGTTGCACGTTTTTGATTTCAATAGTATTGTCATATATACCGGGTGATTTTTTAACATGAAACTTCCAAATATCTCGAAAAATAAATACTTCACGAAAAAAAAATGGTTATAACTAACCTGTAATTATTCCACTGAAGAAATACATCAGTGCTAAAATTAGTTCCCCTAAACTTTGAATTCTTAACACCCCTATATTTTATTGCTGGGCGTATAGGAACATTACAAACGAGTGTTTTTAAAATTCTACAGCGCGATTTGGAAGTAAACAAAGTATCGGCACGTTGGGTTCCCAGGCTGCTCAGTCCCGAACAAAAACTCTGTAGATGACACATTTGCAAGGAGAATCTCCCAAGATAGACTTCTTTTATGAAATTATAACCGGGGATGAGACCTACGTACACCACTGGAGTCCTCACGCAACATAACGGATAAGTGATAGCTACAGTTTTCTGAGACGCGGAGGGAATTCTTTTCATCGAGTCTATGCCAAGAGGAACTGCAGTAACCGGAAATGGCACAATTAGGAAATTGAAAGCGGCTATACGCGAAAAAAGAACCCACGGAAACTACTTCTGCACGACAATTGTAGGGTACATACTTCGCCCTCTGTGACTACTGTCTTTTTTAAACACTCAAAAAAGAGACACTGCAGAGGGTGTCGCGTTTATCGAATGATTTCTTGGAAAACGCTGTGGCGTCGTACTTTGTACAATTACCGAAAGTTGAATGTACAGCAACGTTGGAATAAATGTGTTAGTGTTAATGGTTCTTACGTTGAAAAATAAAATTTTATTCTCTAACTCATTGTTTTCATAGCAAGGTATATAATATAAAAAGTTCCCTCGTATTTTATAAATTGCGAAATAAATATATAGAAATAATATTCATCTTTTTTGTATGAGTAGTTTAAAATGTTTTGCAAAATACACTCAGCATACAAACAAGGATTGGTTAATCATAAAAAAAAGAAATAGAAAAAGAGTCGTACAAACAATCACATTACCTCACGTATACCTACTTGCTATTGCAGTCAAACTAAACGTTATTGCTGGTTTAATGGTGTACAGTCCCCAATAATTTTGTGAAAGTATATCTGCTGCACTATACACCGCAAGACAAGCAAAAAAGAGTGTACTTCCTCCTTTTTATAAATCGTGACATTTAAACTTTCAACAATAAAGTTCTTACAATACGAACAAACGATTAAAACTATCTCACCTTTAACAATTAACATTTAAGCGGGCTCATTTTGAATTGTCTGTTTTGAAAGAGTAAAAGAAACCCTTTTGACTTATACAAAATCCTCTTCCGTTAAATTCCGACAAATAGGAAATCATTTTTTTCTTTTATTGTTCAAGGTATAGTTACATCTTCTTCGAATGGAACACGCACTATTCGGTTTTAAAAGGCGCATCCAACTCAAAAATAAAAAACCTATATCACAATTCCACTGCGGAAAACATCGGAAACGCGTAAACTTTCCAATAAAAAAACAAAAGAAGGGCGAATATAGTTTCAATAATCGGTTTGAATAAACGTATTAGTGTGCTCTGAGCGCGATCGCGCGATTCGCGACTGTTTTCGTTCCGCGCAAACAATTGAGTAACGCGGTCTGCCGTAGTAAAGCGATTTCATACCTCCGATATAACACCGAGCGTTTCTGCCTAAATGTGGGTCACTTTTCTGGTTTCTGTACCACCGTGTCTTTTGTATACGTACGATACTTACACGTCTATGTATTGGTGTGTACGTGTATGTATTGATATACGTATTGTGTGTAGGAAAAAGTATGTGTCAAAGGAAAACATTTTTTAATGTTGATACATTCCTGGAGAAAACTAGTATATTATATTTCTATCTTCATTTCCTGGTAATAAGGTTATTTACTATTTTTCAGGGGCTTCTTTCACTGTTATTCTCCAGCTTATCCTGTCCATTGGTTTATCCAACCAATTTTCAATAATTAACAACCCTCTTTTCTCTTTTTCCAAATTTGCTTTCTACACAGCATCATTTTAGTCACTCTATGGATTCTGCATTCTTTGTATATGACTCGTCTATGACCTACTGTTTTATTTATTTATTATGATATAATCCACAGAATTAATTCACTGCGATGGATAGCTATAATGTACCTTAATAATGTTTGCTTCAGAATTTCCATGTATCCAACTGTGAAATAGTATACAGGGTGATTCATTTGAAAAATCGAACCTTTTTTAAGATATTTAACTTTGGTACTAAAAAATGAACATTAGGATGATAGCCATAATACTTAAGGTACTGTTCAAAAGTCTGGGGTGTCCAACGGTACAAAAAAAAAAGAAAAAAAACTTGAAACAGAATATTGTTCAAGATATGAAAATTTTAACATAGCTCTAAAAATACATGTATTAAAAAAATCGAAATAGCTTTAAAACGGCTAAATCTAAACTTACAGTACTTTAGCACAAATTGTTCCAGAATAATGTCTGGATTTCAGAAATACCAAAAAATTAGATAGATTCAATTTACAATATAGCGGTCATTTCCGGTTATCCGGTTAACCATTGTTAAAAATATTCTAGTTCGAGAGAGGATATTGAAGAACGCATCATTCCAAAATTAGAAAAGTAAATTGTCATTAGAACATAGAAAGCTTCCAATGAACGGGTTGCGTGAATGACGCTACATATTCGGTCGTAGGCTTAACTGAAGTCCACAGAGACTACATAAAGGATAGTTTCGCAGCAATTCAGCTGTTTCTTTTAACGATAATATTTTGTCTACTACAGATCAATTGTTCCTAAATACAGCTTGATGTTCTTCTATTTTCTTTTCTATATGAATGTTGAACTTTGCGCTTGTGTGTTAATAATCAGTTATAGTTATTGGACACTTGCTTATCACCTTATCTTGTGCATTGCCCATATTTTTGCTTTCGTCCTATATATTTTTAGTTAGTACATACATTCGATCGTAGAACATTTCTTCACCTAATTTCATAATCTTTACCGTCATTTCTGATATACTTGAACTTTTATTATTTTTTTGTTTCAAGTTATTCTCTGTATCTGCACCTAGGGTGGGGTTTCAGTTTCCATTTTTTTCTGAGTCGTGCTTTAATTCTTCCATTACAACCCACGTCTGTTAAATTCGATAATTATAAATGATTAATAACTTTTCAATTTATTGGAGGACTTGGTCGTATTTAGGAATTAACATGTAAACAATCTTTTATTATTGATAAAACTATAAACTTTATCAAGTACTTCTTATGAGCATTTATAAAAGTAGTAAACAAGATAGCTTGGTAGCAGTTATAAAGTAATCATGAAATATGCTGCAGATTCCGAAAATCGAATTAAAAATACGGTATTCTTAAAAAAAGGCAGATAGCGCCACCTAGGTGCAATGCATTTAATTAAAAGAATTTATCATGAAATATGACCCCCTAATGGCTTGAAAATCTTAAAATCTACGCGTTGTCCCACTCCTGGCTGAAGACGCTGCTTAATTTTATAAGTGAAAACTTTATTGGCAAGTTTTATTATGTAACACGGCAACATTAGCAAACAGCCCATTGACGCGTTATAAAATTAGGTTTATTGGAGTACTTTTTAAACTTTGTATAAGCTCCATTTGATGTTTTAAAATCGATATTTATCGTGGATGTACCCAGGTATAAGTGTTTATTCCCGTAAATGTAATTTAAAGCGCTAAGGTTGGTAACAGACTCAAATTTAAACAGCAAACAGCTATTTACACCTTTTATTTTTCTTAATTACTTAGATAATGGTGTTTATAGTTACAGATTAACATTCCGTTGTCAGAATTAATGAAAATATAAAAAATAATCTAGCCTTACATATAAAATTTCCAATTCTTAATTTCTTAAAAAGATTTCATTTTCTTGTCTCTGTTGTTTTGGTAATAAAATACAAATCAAGATACAATAATCTTTTAGGAATTACAGGTAAATAGATATTTACATTGAAGATTTTTTTTATTAATTAAGTGAATGTAATAGACTTAAAAGTTGAAATTATGCCGATTACTTTTTAACGACTGAAGCGACCAGCGCCTTCCTAATCTCTCTTCCCAAAGCGGTACCTAGCGGCGGGGGTACCGCATTACCGACTTGCCTATGCTTATCTAGAATGCTGCCGCTGAACTGGTAACGATCGGGAAAGCCTTGACTTCTCGCGCATTCTCTAACGCTGACCACGCGATGTTGGTCTGGATGCAATACTGCCAAAACAAGAAAAATAGCAATTACTTAGGTTGAATATATTGAAGACAAAAAGACAGTAGCGATACCTCTCCCTTGTTTACCCATTGGTTCGGGATTTGTTACTGTCGTGCTGAAGAAGCCGTCCCATTCTAATCTACCGTACAATCCCGACCAATGATTGTGTCTATCCGCTGTGTGAGGTAAGCACCAGGGTATTAACGTATTGAACTGTCTATCCGAAGGGTCACAACCGCCTTTCCCAGTTGCGCACTGACATACGCCCCTGTTAGGTTCTCCTTTCGTTTGTTTCTTCGATCTAGGTTAAAAAAAAATGTTCTGTTCTAAACGTAAAGGTATGTGGAAAGTGATACGTGATCCGAATGAACACTGTGAACACATAAATAATCTCAAACAACTTTTACATCAGGCGTATTATGCATTACTACCTTCTCCTCTACAAAAATCAAGTGTGAAAATAATAGTAATATAAATGACGCCATCTATGAATGCAATTCATAACCTTTCATTATTATTTTATTGCAGAATTTATACCGCGAGTTCTTTTTTTTAATCTCTATACATAGCAAAGGCACTCTATTCAGAGTGTATAGTTTAAAAAAAGAACAAGTTTAAACGAATAGGTATGTGTGCAACCAACATTACGTGAGCTGCAACTGTCAAAGCGCGCGCTAGTTCGATATTTTAAATTTAGTCCGTGTCATTATTTTTACTATCTTATTAAAATGTATTCAAAAGATGAAGAAATAGAGATACTACATTGGTATCTAGCCGGAAATAGCTTAAGAAACATTCTCCACAAAATACCTTCATGGGCCAATGCCATGCATTGAAACATTTCAAGATATTATTGAAAAATGTAATACTGATGGTGGTTTGGTGAATAGCCACAAGAAGAGAATTCGAACTCCCCATATCCTTTCCGAAGAGCTAAAATTGCATATTTTATATTACATTGAAGAAAGTCCCGTTTTAAATAGGTGTCAAACCAGCACAAATGTATAGTTGACAAATCACTTTACAGAAAAAGCTTTGGCAGTTCACGACTTCAGTCGACGTAATGTTGGTTGCATACTTTGCTATGCTTTGACCCGTTTCTTAGAAGTATACAATGCCCGCCCTATGTATAAATATAGGAAACATACCCGGTATTTAAATTAATGCAAAATACTCCTTCTTGGACAATATTTTCGCCTAATTTGTTCTAAAAAAATAAGCGGACCTTCGATCGATTATTGTTATTAAATTAATTTTATAAATTGTTAGGATGAAATATTGAATTATCACTTATCGATCTGTGTCACATATTCTGCCAGTAAATAAATCATGACGCGACAAACAAAAATCGAGAAAACGGAGTGATATTTAAATTTAAACGTAAATACCTATAGGGATATTTCAACTTATTCGTGTACGTCCCGTCGCTTAACCTGACCACTATATTCGGCAAATCCCGCCAATCCGAACCTGGTGCTAGAGGTATATGCGACATTCTCGCCTCGACTAGTGGCGCCATCTCTTTGCAAACATGATCTTTAACTATGTTTGATGTGAAAGCGCCGCCTCTCATCTGCCGCTGGAAATGGGACATGGGATCCGAATCATACGGCATCTCTTTGCGATTACAACCGTTCTTAATGTCGGGAAGGTCGGACATCGCGTCTCTTACTGTTATCGTCCTGTACGGTGCAGACATCGTCCAATGACAACCTGTTTATTAAAAAAAGATAACATGACATGAATATAGCGGCGTCATCTTATAACGGATGCTCAAATTTTATGGGACTGGGGAGATTAAACGCTTCAGCATTTAAATTTATGCTATAAATGCGTGATAATTCAGTAAATTATTTAGAAAATGCTTGGCAAATATAGCAATTAAAGCATTTCTAATTTATTCTCACTTTTTGCGGTAATTCTAAGGGAATCTATTTCTATGCCTACTAAGTTTGCAAAAGGCAATATAAAAAAGGTATAACACAAGGAAAAACAACTACTTAATGTAAACCTTGTTATATTTTATTTCTTATATACTAAAGATTTATACCTAAGAAAGGAACCTAGTATTACACTTGATTCAACAGAGGACGCTATTTTGTCAAGCAGTTTTATAATTTACCCAATGCTTCCCCATAAAAACCTGTTTATTTATTTTTCAAATGGAACACACACTACACCACGTGTATACGCAAATATCACATAAAAATTAAGGTCATACTGAAAATTTTGAAAAAAACCGTGCGTAGTATTGCAAGGTTGCAAATTCAACCGGGTTGCTTAGTTTCGTTATAGAGTAAATAATATAATACTTAATTGTGGTTTCGCGCGCTGTTTCTTGCTATACCTCTCACTCTTTTGTATAATGGATCATGGTTGCAGTTGTAATTTGAATAATATACGCAGCGTGCTAACATTTATTAGCATTTTTAAGTGCTGTGTAAATTCTGTAGATTTACAATATTAAATTTAAAGCATATCAGCACACTCACATCACTATGAATAATGCTTCTACAGTTGCTGAAGAACGTTATATGAAAACTGTTTTTATATAAAAGTTGTTTCTTCATAACCGTTTGGTTGTTGTATACTCTTAACCTCACCACATCCAACCATCACTAGAATTCTTATTCTCTCAGTTTCAATTAAAAATTACCGTCTTATATTATCGTAGAAAAGTTTCGGAATAACTTTTTTATCACAATAAAGAAATGAACCGTTTTAAATACTTTTACTCCAATTCAAAAATTGTCTTTTTTTTTTACTTTACTTTTTGTTAATTTGGGTGCCTGTAGCAGCATTACTGCATACAATTTGAACACGTTGTTGTTGTAGTGCCACGCTACGAAACACTAGTAAACAATTTTTGTGGTGCGGTCTATGATGTAGGCTAACAACTACAATTATCGTACCATTGTGATATCGGTGCTCGGCAACTTGAACGGTTAATTGGCATCCTCGTTTGCTGAAGACGTGCATTGGTTCTGGATAATTAGGCAGAACATATCCTGGGGCAGCCGCTAAAATGATTAATCGCCGTCTAGTTTGTGGAACACCGTAGTGTCCGGCCTGGAGGACTCCGAACGTCGCCTGGTAGCCCATCGCGAGCAGGCACCTTAGCGTTAATTTCAAGACCATGCTCCGTTTGAATGATACGAAGTTGCGAACGTTCTCCATTATGAAGTATTTTGGCCTATTAAAGTCAAATAAGTAGGAAAGAAACACGGTTAATGCTTAGTATAGGCAATATTAAGATATTAAACTAAATAAGAATTTTTTTCGAACTTTGGCCCATCACCGTATGTGTTTTTGGTTGTTTTTACAAAAAAAAAGGTGTGAATCTTCCCAACAGATGGCGCAAACGCTATTCAAACATACCACGCATAAAAGAATCTAACTTACCGATAATACTCGCAATAGCTCAAATATGATACGATCAGTGAATTTTTGAAAAGGGAATACTGTCCCGCGTTAAAACGATTCATTCCGGAGAATCCTTGACATGGCGGCCCTCCTACCAGCATCTCCACTTCGCCCTTTTTAGGCAGGTTTCTTGTGTTCGCACCGCCGTCCCCTTCGGCGCCCATCACCAACTTCAATAGTTCGTTACAATCGTTGGTGTAAACCAGCGAGTTCGGGTTGTTTAGCTTGAAAGCATTGGCGGCGGCCGGTTCTTTTTCGATCGCCCATCTCGTTACGACGACTCCGGCTTGGTGCAAGCCTTCGGAAAGGCCACCGCAGCCGGCGAAGACGTCCATGCAGTTGAGGGGATGGTCGACGCTATGCCAGTTAGGAGCTAATTCGGGTTGTTGGGTTTCGCTCTTTGATTTTCCCTTACCTTTGCCTATGCACGAAGGAATAATGATAAATCATTGATAGAGAATTTCCAGGGTTTTTAGATTTTTATAATTCATACAATAATCTAAATAAACATGAAATAAATCGTAAAAATTGTCAAATCGTCGAAATTTCAAAGATAAATTTCACCACTTAAATGTAGTTTCGTAGAAATGGTAATCGTTAATTTACAACACTTACGCTGTAGAAGTTTCATACAAATTAAGTAAGTGACATCATGGAATTGTGGCTATTATCTTAAAATACGAGACTAATCCGAAAAGTCCAGTTTTACTTCGAATGAGGAGCCTACATTCGTAAGCGCCTGTTTTGCAAAACAAGATGCCAACTATGGACAGATTAGAGAGATGGAACCATCCTTTGAATTACCAATTTAATAAATATTTGACAGCTTAAAGGCCAGTTGCATAAGAGATTGTTAAATTTAACAATATGTCAACATGATCACATAGTCAAGTGTTGATGCATGAGCATGAACTAAGATCCATTCTTAACATGACATTAGCTAACCACATGGTTAAGTCATTATTAGTGCTACATAAAGCATCGTTAACTTTAACATGCTGTTAACTATATGCTTAACATCTTACCTTCAACTGTGATTGAAGAACGGAATTTAAGATTTATTATTACACGTAAACACGAACTGCTTTTTAATAAAAAGCCTACAATTTAATTAACAAATTAATTAAATTACAATGAGTTTACGTTAAAGTTATATTTTATTAGATACCATGTAGTAAGTACGCATTGTCGTTATTTTGTTAAAATTAATGTATAACATGTAAGTGTATAAACCGAACGATAACAATAAATATTCGTCTTCAATTATTCATGTTTTTTTATTTATTATTTTTGCTTTTTCGTACTGTTTGACCTTTTTGACTTAATAAAACTTAGTATTCAGACTTCAGAATTTACTTATTTTTTATAGTATTTTAATATTATATTTCATGTTTGCATACCTTTCCCTTTTTTAGGGATTCCAATTTTGGCAGCATGCGAGGGCACATCCGTGTAACAATGAGCTACAGCATCATATCCTTGATTAAAATAAAAACGGTTCGGTCCCAAGGAGGTCCATTCTTGTGGTGGTATGTGCAAGCTATCACCATAAGCAATGTAACATTTTCCAACGACTGAAGAGAACGGCAGCATCTTTTCTGCAAACCAAAATTAAAAGAAATACATATGAAGATCAGAAACTGTTTTCTCAAAGTCCATTTCACCTTCACCGCTCCAGTACAACATATTTAAATCTTGTTGATGCGCCAAAAATACGCCTTTATGCGTATTTTCTGGCCTGTAGAATTTTCTCGCTTTAATTTTGATTTCCTTCAAGGAGGTCTGCGTGATTTCTTCGATGAGACCTATACAGAACGGTTCTGGTGTGTCGGAGTTAGATCCCTTGACCAAATCTGAAGTTTTTCGATAGTATTCGGAATATACATCATGATCTACATCTTCACTCTAGTAAATGGACGCTCATTTATTACAATAATTTGGTATTATTGAATGAAAGATACCTTTATGTGTTCGCAGAATGATTCTGTTTTGAAATTGAAGCTTTCGGGTCCTAAATAAACAGCAGTTCCAATCATGTATTTCTCGTTCTGCCAATGTATTACATCGTTAACCAGCGTTGGTTTCTTTTCACGTTTCTTTTTTGTTATTCGGCTAATTTCAATACGGAAATTAATATACAGGATGTTTTAATTAATTTAAAATGTTAGACTTACATGCAAGCAGAACAAGGTGTAAATGGTAAAGATTCATCGACTTCTTCTTCGACTATATCCTCAAATCTACCTACGTCTCCTATGTAACGTTTAGAATAGAAGAAAGATTCTCCATCATCTTCCATTGGTGGTGGTAGATTGTCTAAACCGCCCCTTTCAAACCAATCTTTTGGAGTTCTACGTCTTTCAACCTACACATAAGACAATTCAATTGTTTTTTGTGATTAAAAACAAAATGAAAAGCAAAACCCACCTTTGCTCTACGGACAATACTTCCTAATGGGCAATTTTCACAGAAATCAGCTACAAAGAGTTCTCTTGGATCAGCTGTCTCTCCTAATACGGTGTTCGTGCCTCGACAAAAGATCTGAGCATGGAATATTGGTCCATTTGGTTGCTGGTCCCACATGTAACCTATTCTCGCAACATGTAATGGTTGATTTGGATTCTCAGCATTCAACATGACATAATCCTCAACTTGGACGATAATATCATCTATACATGCAACAGAAGGTTAGTATAAAAACAATCTTATCATATGGTTAGAACATACCTACTTTAGCACTTGAATAGTAAGTACGACCATTGTACTCGAATATCGGTTCATTGATCCACTCAACCTTGTGCAAAATCCGTTTGGAGCAAGGCATAGGTGCTTCGTCCTTATCAGGATCTATCTCTACAACAGTGTCTTGGTGATCATTCTCTTCATCATTTTCGGCATCTTCAATTGCCATATATGGGCACCTAAACAAAAAGAAATCGGATTTGATTAAAAATAATAATTTTTTATTAGATCAAATCTACCTCCGCATTTTACAAGCCTGTTTACTGCGACCAGTACCTCCGAATTTCAACATATCTTTACAATGAGAGCATGCTCCACAATCAGGGTTCTGGCAAGCTTCGCAAACCCCGCATCGTTTCCTTCGAGGGCCTTTATCGTCAGTTTTGGCGATTTGATCTGGGAAAAATGTTTCGAATACTTCACGTACTAGATTTGTTGTAGTTGCTTTACTAAAATGCGTAGGTTTTTTTGTCTTGATAGCCTGTTAATCAGTTCAAAATTGCATATAAAGTGAAATAATTGCAACGAACATACCCGCCGATCAATCCGCGTTAATTTATGTTTCTTTTGGAAGTTTACACCAGCAATCTTCACCAACGCCCGCATACACGGACTTGCAATTAAGGGTTGCTCATTCTCATCAGACCCTGCAGTATCAAAACTAACTACCTACAAATATAATTTTATGTAAGATTAATTATAGACAGAAGTACGGGTTAAAATACTTGATCACAAATAAATTGCGCATGTCTAAGTAAAATTTCTTCAGTTAGATCTTCTGTTGTAGCTAATTTCTGTAAAAGATCTTCATAAGTTGGACTTTGCCAAGCTTCGTCCAATAAGAATTCGATAATCAACTTTGAAAGTGCAATTTTTTGACGGACGACTTTCATAAGCGGATGATAATCTGGGGATGGCTCCATCAAGTAATATTCCCCATATGCTGTTGAAAAACCAACGATTGCTTTTTCACCACCGTCAAATCCAGAGACGTACCATTCGTTAATAGGACCCATGTCTTTCGTAGGTATTCCATTTTCTGGTAATGAATTATCATCGTAAACTGGTTTAACATAACCCGAAAAGTACAAGAGGATATTTTGTTCGATCAATCCAGTATCAAACGGACATAAATGTCCGTTCATGTCATAGATACTAAAATACGTGATCTGAAATGATATTATGACTAATCTAATCCCAAAAATAGGTATTTCACACTTACTCTGTTTGTTGGTCGTTCGTCAAATTTATCGACTTCTTCGTCACCATTAAATAACATTAATTTCTCGTCAGTGAGTGCAATAAACTCATCCACCGCGTTATTGGGATGACCATTGTAGATTAATAGTTCATTAATATATTGCCGACAGATTTTACAGCGTTCCTGTTTAGGTTCATCTCGTTTGATTGTCACTTCCTGTTTTATAGGAACTATAGCGTCGTCAGAACATAGCTTCTTTCTTGCATTTTCTTCTAAGTCCGTTTCAATATCAATATTGACCATTTTCTTACAGAAATAACTTCTACAGCGTTTAATAATCGCAGAAAATGATTGCAGATTGCATCACTCGCTATCCTTTTAGGTTTCGCTTTATAGTCGCTCACTTATTTTATAAAATGATGCCCTTTAAACCAAATAAAACTCTAAAATTAAATGGACACTGCAAACATTAAAATTGGCGGTAAAATTATTTGTGGTTATGGCATAAACAAAGGGGATTTCAATTGCAGCTGTCGGTAATACAGGTTTTCTTCCTATTAATATTTGGATGTAATCTAGTTTTCTGTAATTGTACGGTTATCGACATATTGTTGGCGTTACAGTTAACCATAATTAAATTAATAATGATAGCAAGGACTGTGGCGTAGTAGGGTTAACAACACAAACCTCCGCATCACACAAAAGTTTAATTAAGCAGTCCGGCCGGTGACCGGTTGAGAATGTGGATCCTCGTATCCTCGAAACGTCGTAAAACGAATCATTAACAAAAATAGCAAGGACTGTGGCGTAGTATGGTAAACGACACATAAGTATCGGCACCCTCCGCACCACACAAGTTTAATTTATTATATATTAATATAATAAATAGTCCGGGACGGCCGTTTCGAGGACACGAATGGTCCTCATCATCAACCGGTGACCGAATGACCATTCGGTCACCTACCCGGTGAGCTATCTACCTTTACATACCATAGTGATAATTAGTCAAACATTAATTTGTCGAGTGAAATCAAACTGTTTCTTTAATTACTAGATAATAATTATTCTAAGATAGAGTATACAGCGATACAGGTAATAAAAAATCAATGTCAAAATTAGGTTTATTCATATTTATTTTTGCAAATACATTATATAATACATTCATTAAAATAAAACTACGAAAAAGTATATAATTCATTGTTTTATACATCGTGAAAAGAACAAAATTTGTGAACTTAGTTACTATTCTACACAAGGTCCGATTGTTTAAGGAAAACACGTAGATGGGACCATTACTAGCACATTTAATGGTGCAAACATTTCTACGTGCTTCCTTTTGCCTAAAGAGTGCGTTGCTTAAAATATTTAAAATTAGCTACTGTACACATACTAAATTAGTTACTGGGTTATTTAAGGAAAGATGTAGATGGTATGATAATCTTTTCTATGGAAAATGGAAAATGGTGCATTCTAGCGTGATTTATTTGCACTGAACTTCATTTTTTCGATCTCGACTGTTTTTAAACTTCCTTTATGCCATCTTAAAAAACAGCTTGAACCTCGGATTTCATTCTATTTGGAACTCGAAACAATTGCAAACGCATTTCGGAATTAGAGTTCGAAATGTGAAACATAAATAAAAATGAAGATTGCCGACAATCGATTCTTTGGGTTGAAATTCAATCTTTCAAGTGAAATTTCAACGAGAATTCATAATCACTGATTTTGGGAAAACTTTCTTGAAGATATTATTCGTCTAATCAGAAAAGAAATAGCAATTTTTAATTTCAAATAAACCCTAAACTCATTTAGAAATTCCTTTGATGGATAAAAAGGATAACTTAACAAATAACATCGAAAAAATGAAGTACATTAGCGTTAAATTTAATACCATCCGTAGAATGGTTGATGCCCGTAAGTTTTTGGGGGGTTGGCGTAGCCATGGATACCCGGATTATGCAGTCCGTTTTGGCTGAACGACGGAATACCCTGAGAATGCAACCCTAGCGGTTGAGCGAGCTGGCCGAGTGCACTTGGCAAGGTTTGCACATCGTTGGGACTGGGATTCCGGCTGAGATGCGTCGGAGAAACGGTCCATTGCGTCGAAGGGTGTTGTTGCTGCATGTTGCTCGCTTCCGACAAACATGGAGCGCCATCGTTGCTGTTGCTATTTGCTGCAAAAATAATTGAGGGCGAATTATTTATTTGTAAAAATTTTAAAGGGCGGAGCACCCTTACTTCAGGAACGAGGAAGTTTGTGTTGATTGGGTACTTACTTTATTTAGACCCTGTGTACAGGTATATTTAGAAAAAGTTATTGTTCGATTAAAAAATTTGGGTAAATTTGGACACTTACATGGTAACTCGATAATATTGAATTTATCTTAAAAAATTCTCGATGTCTTTTTTTAAAATAAATTCATTGGTGAAAAGGAAAATAAGCTACCGCCGCTTGTTTTTGAGTTATAAATAACATTTCGATTTCGTTAGTTTTAGATGGATAACAACTTATTTGTGAATACAGGAAAGTAATTTAGGTACTTTTTTAAGCAGAATTCACTGGCGCTCATAAAGTTACCATTGTATTTTTAAAATGTGGATCATAGTTTGCTTAGGAATCTTTACTGCTTTCAAAAATATATTAAATACTAGGACATAAAGATAAAATAAGAGGATCCAAATTATTCTTATTTGAGTAATCCTCAACTACTTAAGATAATGGTTCGATATAATACCGCTAGTGTTAAACTTACCACTATTTGGTCCTAGAATGGTAACCATACTATTCGGCGTCGGTGGTAGATTTTGATTATACATATTGGTAGTATTATGTAATCCCGGACTACTACCGGAAGTCGCCGTAACATTATCGTTGCTATCTTTGTAAGTTGAAGTGCTTTGACTTAAGTTTTGAATACCACCAGACACTGATAGGCTGGTAATTGGCGAAGAAGTAGGTTGCACGTTACCAACCATCGTCGTCGACGTCACACTTTGCGAAATAGGCATTAATGTGGGCATATTAGACGATGGATAGATCGGATGGCTGGGGTAATGATTGTGCGCAGCGTTGTGACCGGCTATAGATAGGTTTGGCGATGTCGAATGACCACCGTGGTTATGAACTGGATATAATTCGGTCACTGAAAAGTCGAAAACGTGCAGATGTAACGTTGTAACAGACGAACATTGTTGTTTGCTTACTTTGTGGATTGCTAGTTGGAGTTGGTGTTGTAAAATTGCCGTCTATTGGACCGTATGGAGCTGAAGGTGTAGTGTAGGGATTGCTTACGACACCTAATGGAGCGTAGGTTGTCGACGAAGATGACAATTGTTTACGTAATCTTGCCCTTCGATTGCTGAACCATACCTTCAAATCAAGTTTAGATTACGAACGATACTCACAAAACGGTTTTTCTTTCCCCTTAAGGTTACCGTAAATTGTAATGTAAAATTCCTCTAACTTAAATTATAGAATGTATATACGTTGAATTTGAAAAATAACAATTAGGAGCAATTTCCTACCTGTATTCTGGCTTCTGTTAACTTCGTCCTTTGCGCTAATTCCTCTCTGGTATAGATATCGGGGTACTGAGTCCTTTCGAACGCTTTCTCCAACTCGTCTAGTTGATGAGCGGTGAAAGTAGTTCTGGATCGCCGTTGTTTACGTTTTAAGGGTATCCCGGGTTCGCTGTCGCAATCGGAGCCGCCTTCATTGTCCGATGCCTTCTCTAAAAAGTGTAAGCGATCGTAGTTATCCAAAAAAAAGGGAAAAAGGGGCAAGTCGCAAGTTGAATTCTAGTTCTGTTACTACGGTAACACTAAACTGTCAGTTATTATCTTTGTTGTTGTTGCAGCATTACTTAATACAATTTGAACCAAAGAAGATGAACTTAAAAATACACATTACGACTTATGTCATATTTTATTGATTACGAAATAAATTTTTTTTATGTAATGTGCTTCGGATTCTTGACTTTCCTCCAATAAAACTTGATTCATGATAAAAGCGAACCAATAAAAACTTGTCAATGATATGCTTAACTGAAATGCATGTCGGTCAAGATCTTCTTCGGTCATTTGATATTGATAATAAATAAGGAATAATTTTGCATAAGTTCACAACAAACGATGGAGCATTTTCCAAAGCTCCATAACCCTCTTGTACTGCATATTTTACAAATGGTAATGCACCCAGCCCAGTGAGACTATTGATTATTAGAGGCTACAAGTATAAACATACGCGTAAGCTATGGAAAGGCCAGGCACAGGTATAGACAATGTTCAATTTCTCTACCCCCACTCGTTTACGTTCGTGATTGTAAATAAATGATTTTATTACCCCAACTATTTGAACACCTTGTATGTTTTCCAAAAGATTTTACAAATTACATAAAGGAAGACTGTACAAGAAACATTTCGAGAGCGACGCAATCAAGACAATTAAAACAATTTGTCTGCACGTAATAACATTTTTACATAACGTAGAAATCGTCTACGCACATCTTCCGATAACGAACCGTTAAAATTCGGCGAAATAGGATCCGATCTTCACCAATTAAGAATGAACAAAGCGCAACTAATTGATGCCCGATTATTTAAGCGCTGCGCTTGCCCCTAGAAACGAGTATTTGTATGTGCGTGTGCATGTAGATGTACTAATTAACGCATGTAAATAACGCCAACGGATCCGTATATTAAACGAATCATTCGATTAGCATAAATTAGCATTCAATTAGCGTCGCAGTCGCGGGATGGCCATTAGCGATTGGATAATTTATAAGCTTTCGCTGCAGCCATAGCGTATCATTCTGCTTTGTTCTTTCGCATATACGTAATAGTGTGATTTTCTTATTTAGTTGCTGTTGATGTCGGTCTTTTTTCCTTTTTCCATCATCTTCTTACTTTTCGTTTCGTTTTCTTTTTTCGTCCGAAAAGTGAGAATCACGAAGCTTAATTTAGAAGAAAGTGCCGGCCCACTGTTAAATGGATAATATACTTCGAGGGCAGTGAGTCAGGCGACTTCAATCGTCGAACCAAAAAGCGAAAAAGCAATCTCGTATTTCATCACACCATCGTACCGGGAGGACCTGCTGGCCCTCTTTCTCTATTAATATCGCCGCCTTTGAAGACCAGCGCGTAAGACGATAGTTCTTGATCTTCACCGAATAAATGGAAGTTTGTATATGTGTTCATGCATACACTAATTGTGTTCAACAGATTTCGTACTCTAAACTTACGACCTTCCTAGCAATTAATCAATATTCAAACAAAATAGAGTAGCTTCTCATATTATTTTGTATTTCTTAATTTCTTTTTGTTATATTCATAGTCTAAAGCATTCGCGATGGCAGTATACTCGGTAAATAAAATTCTGGATAAATTTTCGAGTACTTACCTGGTATTTATCAAAAAATTGTGCATTGAGGTAAACTCAGATTACAACCAAATAACGGCAATGTGAATGGGGATGAAGGTAAGATTATGAACTATTAAACCATTATATTATTATAATTAATTAATTTTTTTAATTTACTTTGGGTAACGGGGTAAAAACTTTGTTCTTAATATTTCCTAATTTAATTTTTGCGAAAATCTCGAATCCTTTCGAAGTAACCAATACATAAATTACACTTTCCTTCACATTTATTACATCGGAACAACGCTCTATGCAATCAATACTTTACAAATGAAGCCTATATACTTGAGGAAACAAAAAAAAGGAAGGAAAACGAAACATCATCGACCATCGCAACATCTGTTGTGTTCCCGATTAAAAATGCACCCATCAGCTCGCTTTCTCAATAATATCCTCGATTGGTCCGTCGCTTCTATGTAGACGAAATAAGGATATGTAGGTAGTCGAGTCGACTGTGGACGCATATGGACCGTTCCAATTTTGGAAATCTACCCCAGTTACGCCTCGCCGCGTCCGAAAAAGTCGATATCAATATCAGAACTTAATAAATTAGACTCGCGAACGAGCTGTTACGCATTATTGGGTATACTAGGATCGAAAAATGTTACGAAAGCGATTAACATCGATGAAGAAAGTTGCTGGTGCGTCTTGAGAGATTACAAGGCTTATATGTGGAATTCAATAGAAGGCATTGAAAAGATTGAAAAATTCTCATACAAGCTCTTAGAAAGGTATGCGGAATCCTTATAGATATGTACAGTGTACCCTTGAAGGTACGAATATCAATATCAATACTTCAGGTATTATCGGCGCGTAAAATATATCTAAGTAGGCAGTAAAGTTACAGCTGTTTTACACAACTGATGCCGTAATATTACATATTGTAAACCCTTAAATAATAATAATACATTAATAATTTTTTTTTCGGTCGTGCATATCTACATACCAATTCTATTTGAACATATTCACATAAAGCCGTTTATTAACTGATTTATACTGAAGCCAAAATATAAATTATGCTCTCCCTAGAAGTACAGCTTCTTAAAACCAAAAGTAAATTTATACTAGATAGTTAAAAAAGATATTTTAACTGGTAATCTGACGGTTTACTAAATTGAGAAATATAGAGTATAAAGAAAACGCAACTGCTCGATCAAAAAACATATTTGCTTGACGGTGTTGCTAGTGTGGTGTTCGTTTTCTAGAAAGTCCTTACGTATAAACTAATGTTTGATTAGATATAGAACTGGGCCAATTTATAATTACAGTTGGTTGTTTTCGTGACCTGGGATTCTGACCACGACACCCGAAGCCTACTCTTTGATGTGCGAAAGGTAGTATTGATACTCGGTGGTCGACAGGAGGAGACATAACTTATTTTGCTTACTGTATATTGCGATACGTTCGACAAAAACATAGCAAACAAAACAACGGAGAAACAAGCTACTCTACGTATAAGAGAAACGAAAAATAAACAATTACCAACTGTGACATGACGTAATTTATTTAGAAACATTTAATGATAAATTTTCTGTAATAAATCTCGATATTTTCATCGTATTTGTTACCGCGAATGTAGCAATCCCCCGTAATGACAACTGCCTTTAACATTAAATGGACCATAGATTTTCTACGATCCAATCGACCAAAAAAAGCGCATCTTTTTCGAACATTGAATTCGTAGAATTCGATTGTTTTCTACGGCGATCAGGCAACTACGATGGTGATTAAGGTCAAGTGACCTAATTCTAATTCGTTTTTTTGCCCGCTTCGGAATTGTGACAACATCGACGTTTAAAGTTGACTAAAACGTCGTCGTTCGTTTGTTTCTTTCCGTTAGGATGTTGTTACGAAACGTCTCTCGATAATGGCTGATGTGATTTTTCGCGAAAGAAAAACACGAAATACCTATCTTACTATTTAAATAGTAAAGTAATAAATGTCACGTTCGTTTAATAATAACTTTTATTTTCGGCAAGCAACATTCGTTGTGTCCGTATTGACATTGAAGGTCGTAGCAGCAAAAAAGAACCAGCAGTAGTCGTTGTGATAAATTTTGAAATCGAATTGGGTTACTAAAGCAGTTAGGTTGAAAAAAAAGTGTTACATTTCAAAATCCGTAAAAAAGCCGTTATTGTTTGTTTATGCTATGTATGGTTTGGTTTTTGTAACAGTTTCGAAGAAATATTATTGGCAATTGAATCTATGTTGCACCAAAGAATTAAACCACACCATCAGAGTTTCTAAAAAAGAAATGGTAGATCGTATAAACAATAACAAATAAACAGAGTGAGTCAATATTCATTTCCCAGCCTTTGGATATAAGCTACTAAAAATAAGACCAAAATTAAGAATACTAAAATCTCGAATGGCGGTCGAGAAGGAACGGTTATTGCCGGATGTTGAGAATAATCCAGTACACGTTTGTTGTCAAGAAGTAGGAGTCACATCCAATCCTCTGTTCACTGAGTGTTCGAAGAAGAAGTACTAGTGCCCATACCGTTTACAGCCTGTTCAAATGCTGCATCTCGGAGATGACCTATTGGAAGTAAATTTTTGAACATTGGTATTACACTAAATTCAGAGCAATCCTGACCTTTTTATAATGCTTTGTTTATTGATGAAGTTCAGTTTAACCAACAAAGACTTTTCAATCATCACAACCTTCATAACTGGCACTATGAGAATTCTCATGTTTTACGTCGGCGGAATCGGTAAAGTCGTTAGTCTGTGAATGTTTGGGTATGTATTTTGAGAAAAGGAATCATCAGTCCACATTTTTTCTAAGAATACTAAATGCTTAAAATTACAGTAATTTTTACGAAAACGCTTTGCCAGGTCTGTTAAAGGATATTCCTTTACAACAATGTTCAACGTTGTTTTTTTCAACGCAATGGAGCACCCGCACATGCTACAAATACAGAAGAAATTTTGAACCGTCGTTTTCCTAATAAATGTCGGGGTCGGGGTGGAGCAATAGCGTGGTCAGCCCCGTGTTCCGACTTAGCTTCAATAGTTTTTTTGCTGGAGGGATGCGTAAAAGAAAAGGTTTATTTTACTGTGCCTGCCGATTCGGATGACGTTACTGCCCGGATTCACGAAGAAATAGCAGAAATGAACGAGGATAATTGCTAGGAATTTCGGTCATAGATTAGTTACAATCTGACTTTCACGTGAACATCCCCCTTTATATTGACGGGAGTGCAAGCGTGAACACCACAAGCCCACCAAAGCATGCCCCTCTTACAATACAAGTAAATGTATTTTTGAAAAATTTATTTTCATTTTAGTTTCTGAAAGATTTTAGGTAGATCGTTTTCGAAAGATCGCCTAGCATTTTCTAAGTAGATAGATAATTATTTCGTCATTAACAGATCTGCGGCATTCAGCTGCAACCAATCAACCAATCTCGATTCAGGTATGTGAAATAAATATAAACACACAAAGTACATTCTAGATTTATTATATACATAATAAAATATATTATGTATATACATTTATTACTTTATTATACATATGTATATTTTCGATTTCAGCTAATTTATAGAGTCGTAATTTATTCGATTGCATAAGGAGTTTGTTGTTGACAAAAAAAAAAATCCGTTCGCAACCTCAAAGCTGTCATAGAGAACAACAGCTATGGACTGAATATATTGGATATATGTACCTTTGGAAATACAAAACGTCGACAATCGGACATTAAGATCTGGTCACCATTGAAGGAGATAATATGCCAATTCGCGTATTGTGCAGATGTATGTACAATGGAATTCTAAGGATACGCTACTGACCGCTAATTATTTTGCAATCGATATAGCGAAGTATTCATAGCAAATAGTAAAGTACAAATGGGGATAATTTTAATGCCTCATATTACAAATTTTCGGTATAAGTAATTTTATTTGAAATTAGTAACTTTCCTATGAAGCTATTTATAAGATTCGGAAATTTTAAATTAGCGTTTTGAAAATTATACCGACATATTAATGGTATGAATATATCCCTAGTTTCTTCATGTATCTGCGTGAAAACAAAATCACCATTGGGGGATCGCTGATTAGCGACAATTATTCTTTACTGACCTTTGTCGGCTCTGATTTGCTGGTACTTATTGTAGGAATCACCGACTTAAATTTAAAAAATCTTTAGTAGGTTCAAATAATACGAGGGAAGTTCGATGGCGTTTCTAGAATTGAAATAACTATTTTTATTATGTATTAAAAAAAGAACGTTCCTGGCAAGTCCCTATGGTGTACTGCTTAGCGCAAGTTTAAAGTAAAACCTTTCTCTTAGAATTACACCCAAAAAAAAGCAACAAGGAGCGAACTGTGGAAATGTGCGTTACGTTGAGTTGTAAATATGACGGCGATCGTCTCTTTTTGGTAATTTAACACCACGACGCGTTTAAGGCCCGAAGGGTGGCAGAACTGATTTGTTGCTTTTATTTTTACCGACGGCGAGGCGGCGCGTTTGTGAACACCAGGTGGTCTATGTTCCAACACCGCAATATCGGCCGACAGAACGCACCCATACCAGTGAAATCCCCCTTAGAACAGTTCCGATAGGCGTCGGGCGGTCTATTAAGTCCAATGGAAAACAAAAGCTTCGCATATTTGCTCGTTAATCTTTCTGTTAGGATTTGGGATGAAGTTGGAGGAATTTTGCACTTATTTAACACAATGATTTCTGATGGACAACAAATGCAATATATTTTTTTTCTTTCTTGGTATATGCAGTTACGTGATGTTACGATATGGTTATTAATGCATATTCTTCAGATTTCTTTTTTCCTGAATAATCTTAAACAGGCTCTATGTGCTAGAAAATTTTGATAAATTTAATAGAATTCGGCGGTCGTTGTCTTCTTCGCTTAATTCACACGGGCGTTGTAGGAAACTTTGTTTCCATGCACAGTACTCTTCGCTGTATCGGAAGCTATAGATTCATTCATATTTAGTAATCAACCCGTTTCTCTGTTTTCAGAACTGTTCTAAGACGTATTTCGCAAACGTATTTTTACGGGGATTAATTTTTATTAAACACACGGGCTGCCATTCTGGCACAATTAATATCAAAAAAAGAAAAAAAAAAGAAGTAACCATATCCAATTGTTGTGTACCAATTGTTGTTGGATTTCAATAATCTAAAATATTCTCAAATTTTTACAATTTTACCAAATTTCGTAATCTTCAACTTCAACGTTTTTTAGACTATTAAATTTTAGTGTACCTTTGTCACTTACACTAATTATATATAAGGAAACTGCCTGTAAAAGTTATTATAACGTTTTAGTGTATTTTTTCGAACTGAATGTACGTTTTATCCGAAACAGGTGGAATGCAAATTTAGTAAACCAAATAGAAGGAGTCAAGGTTTCTTATTTCACATCTAATTCTTATAATAAAGACTTATCATCTGAAATCGCTCTTCAATTGAATAGACTATTGATTAATAGCTGTAGATGAAGTTTGGATACATCAGTATACTTGGGAAACCATGGTACAGTTGAAGCAGTGGACTGTGAAGGGTGAATCGGTTCCGATAAACGCGGGGACTGCTCCATCGGCCGGGAAACTGATAGGGAGCTGGCGGCAGTAATTTTTAAATAATTTCACTGTCTGGCAGATGTTGTTGAAATCAAAGAATTGGGTAAAAGAAACGATATGAGCAGTTTCTGCTCTTAACATATTGCTGTAATATCAAATTCCGGGTTCCGGGGAAATGGTACCGTAAATAAAATAATCGCGCCTGCCTTGTTTTTAACCTAAATGAATTAATTTTTTCCTATTTATTGTGGTATAAAAAATATTTTATCGTCAGGCAGATTACATTGTTTATTAAAATTATAAAAGGCAAGAAACTTTATTTCTACAGATGATAGAAGTAAAGTGCTATTGTTTCTAAAAGCTGCAATATCTTAACTTTGTTAAAAAGGAAATATGAAATCATTTCATCGCATTTGTATTTAAGCTTAATGGTTTTAATAATTATAAAAAGCATAGAAATATAAAAGGCGGGCAATTTCCATATAGATTTTTGGAAGGCACACGTTTTATAATTCATTAGCAAGGAATTTCCCGATACAGCATATGTACGAATTAAAAGGTATTATCTTCAAAAAAATTTCACCACGGGCTCAGGATGGACCTTTAATTGAAATTCATGTGTATTTCGGCCGTTTCTTGGAAATTCATCCTGTAAAGGACTTTTAATAGGGGATGAAAGATATTGTAAGTCCCGCCAATTTTTGAAACATCGAAATTGTTATTTAGGCTTTTGGCTTAAAAATAAAAAAAATGCAATTTTAGTGTTTTTGGAGAATTAGACTGTAAAATCCGCGGTGGAATTTTATACCGGTTAGGAAAAGCATTTGTCGTTATGTTTGGAAAACCAATCCTTAAGAAGACAAATTGGAGGTGGACAACTTTGCATGAGCAGGTTTCGAAATTCGATAGTATTTTTTTGTTTGTTTTGGAATTAGACATTTAATCAGAACCACTTTCTTTCGAGAGATTCTACTGAAGATGAAAATGTCAAGGAAAAAGATGATGCAATAATTTAATAGTTATTTGTCTTTTTTTATTATTTTTTTTTTATTTTTATTTTATTTTATTCTAGACGCCTGCTTTCTATACATTTGTGATCTCTACAATGCCTTTAATACATAACATATCAAAAGCAGACACGTTTTACAGCAACTAGGCACATAAATATCTACATTCCGAAGAACAGAACACACAATAAATAATTTGTCCGTCTCTTTTTATGTAGGGTTCTATGGTTCTTGTCGACGATGTAGTTCACACTTGAATAATTACAACGTACAAACCAACGGCATAAGAAAGAACAAAGAAAAAGAATACAACAGGAAGGACAACCACACTCGAAACATCAGACCACCTACATTTTTCACCCATAATTCACGTCAAAGTGAGGTGTAAAGGATGCAGTACAATCGGCCAGCCGTTTCATCGTTGTACCATCGTTGTTGGCGGTCCGCGTGTTTCACGGGCCAACTATGGATAATTTCACGTTACGCTCGTGATCCTGGATTGAGGTTAAAACCTAAAATGGCCGACTATATCACCCGGCCGGCGTACAAAATGGTGGATGTCGCATATTATACATCGAAGTGACACGTGGCGTACTTAATAATGTACGGATAACAACCAAAGCTTCGAAAAATGTTCTTAAATTTCACCCATATTTCGCTTTTATTTTAAAGCTTCATCAAGGTCACACTACAAAGTTTACGGATATGGATTAAAAGAAATAGTAATAATTAAATTTAATTTACAATGCGTTTAAAGTAGATGGCCAAACGTGCGAATATAAAGGTTTAGTGTGAATGGATATTGCTTATATTGCTATGTATATTTATAAGTGATTTCGTAAAATTAAGTTTAAATGTATATTAAAAAATATAGAAACTGCGTCAAGAGAAACTAATACAGGATCAAAAGGAACTTGAACATTTTGCAACGAATCGGCAAAGTGAAATGAATCTTTAATGTCATAGTTGCTAAAATTTTTCCCTAGTAGAAAGTCAGCATTATTAATCTTTGCAAAACGTTGAATACTTGTTGTAAGATCTTTGTTTAATAATTTATATGTGTTTGTATCGGTAAGTAATGATAATGTTTTTGTTTTGTAATTATCATGGGCCATACACATATGTACCTTACCCAACCTTTGTCCTAATATATTGGTTTTTATTAAAAAAATTGTTATAACATTAGTAACTTTAGTATATTCCTTTCACGTTGGAAAGTTTCACAAAACTCTCTCAACATTAGCAGGTGATCTACCAAAATTTACGTCTCTATTGTTAAAATTTAGGAACCAAAGACAATAAATTACTAACATTAATACATTCACATGTATGATGATATGCTGTTTATTGATGTTGCAGGAAAGTGGGCGGTCCTAGAGTCCGTTGTGAGCTTCCACATTTGGCAAATACACATCGACTAACGGACCGGAATTAACGCTTTGTTTTTTAAGGACAATGAATAGAGATGAGAGCAGTTTTTTGGAAGCTGATGTTGTGGGGAGTATGTTGCGGATGTAGACTGCGCAATCGGTGTTTTTGTTCCTTGCACAGCGAAAGTGCGGTCAATCTTTCGCACTATTAACGAAACTTGTCAATTTCTTTCAATTGCTCGGAGTCCGTACCACGTGATCGTGTAATAAATTTATTTACTTTTCTTGAAACTATTTTGTAAGCTCTCTCATGATTCCAAACCCAGTGTCGCGATGCTTTAAAATTCTCTAAACCAATGTCTGTGTTAGCTTGTAATGCCCATGGTTGGACGTCCAAATCATGAAGATATCAAGTTCGCGATCGTCTCTTCTTACTACTCGTACTTGAGTGTTTTTCTACAGAAAAGAATTACGTAATGCATTCCTACATATGTATATGTAATCTACATGTTACCAAAGTTTCATAATTTTTTGGATCGTCCCTTGTAAAATGTATTTGCCATTGTGAATTATTTTGAAAATAAGTAATTTTGGTTGTCTGAAGTAAGTGTTAGCTCTTTTTATTTCATTCAATTTTTTTTTTCGAAAATCAATCTGCATCCTAAAATGCTATCACCATGGTTACTAATTATACTAAGATCATCCTCAATGTTTTCAATAGTTTTTTTTTTAATATTATAAGTATCAGAGCAAGTGATTTCGATTTGATTAACTCAATAGATTAGCTCTTAACGTTAATTGTAAATTATTCTTTCTTAAGGAAACGTAGTTAGTATTCATCAATCTAATCAGATTCTTATAATTTTGAGTGATGTGATTTGGAAAGGTTTTTGTTCTAAGTTATCGCAACAGGAAGATTCTTCTATTCATCGTGTTGGCTAATCTTGTTTGTTATTTGTTGTACTTTAACCATTCTTTCAGTTTAACAACTGTTTATAAGCCGTAGAGATTACTTATGTCAAGATGAAATCCCAAGGATGATCGCCATACTCCTTGGTGCTTTATGTAAAAATAGTCATACCAGGATCTCTTAGAAAATAATTATGTTAACAGCTTCTCAAAACCGAAGTCTTTTTAAAAGCATTTTTAGTCTTTTCTTTATATATTCTCTTCCAGTGAAGTGTGGGAAAACATTTTTATTGCTAAAGCAATAAATCAAACAACATTATAATTGCGCACCAATTCTACGATCATCGTCATCACCATTCGTGGTATCACTGAATAGGCTTTTTGTTTGCGTAATTCATCTGTTAAAATCCTTGAAGTTATTGTCATTACGAAATCCAACCTCTTTTCAGATAGCTTAATGGCTTGTGCCGAGAAAAAAAATTAAGGACAACTAACAAATTACATCCTTCCCACAACAACTCTCCAGATATTGTGCGTCTATTCGTAAGTATAGTAATAATAGGCATATTCGCCGATTAGGTAACCAACCGTCTTTTTTTTCTATTCCGTCACCCATTTCTCTTGTTTGTCACAAGAGCGCGTGACGAATAATAGACTACCGACCAATAGCGTGCTATTTTCGATGTACATAGGAACTTCACTTATTAAGGCAGTAATTTTTTGTGTCTTAGAGGAAAATGAGTCAACGAGTAGGCGATGCAAAAAAAAAAAATTGGCCACTTCGAATAGAACATGTCGGAATTGTTTTAGATTCTACGTCCACCCGAATAATAACGAACGTGTTTGTAACCAGTCTTGTAAATTTTTTTTCTGAGCGAAAATTGTCAATAAATGGTAATCGAGATGAATGTCTTTAAAAGAGCTTGTTATTGCGTGATACCTTTTGAATTCCGATAGTAGTAATAATAATAGTGTTAAAACTTAACTTTGTTATGATTGGACATGGATCAACCCTATCTTTAGTTGCATTTGAATAAAATACACACAAATCTTTTTTTAGCCCGTGAGACTTTTTCTATTCATCTGTCCGAATAATAACTTCATAAAAGCATTCAAATATAATATAATTTTATTTCTTTCTAATAAATACCAAGCATAATCAGGATTCCCTATTCTTAATCTTCAAATTTCGTCCATTAAATCCGACACCTTTCTCCTACGTTAGTCCGAAAACCGTTCAGAAGTAAAATACAATGGCCTAATGGAATCTCTAGCGATCATAATGACTTAAATTTAAAAGAGGGCATAGTTATACGTTTCTCATTCGCACAATCGTAGAAAATAATTAAGACGGTAATTCATCATCGCGAGCACAGCTTAGAATGGTCGGAAGCCTGTGACAGTAATAACTTCGTTGACGATCGTAACTCCGAAGTGTAGTAGGAAGAATAAGTATCTTGGAAGACAGTAATTAGGATATGGGTGTCGGGAACATTATATGACAAGCAATTAAATCACGTTTTTGTAATTAAGATTACGGAAGCGTTTTCTTAAACAATTTAATTCTTACATCCTATTATTTATTTAGATCTTAGGTTTTGGAAAAGTAGAAAAGAAGTATCTAATAAAGGGTACCGATTCACAAGGCACTAAATAAAAGATGAATATAATAGTTATTTTTATATACAAATCTACTTAATTTTTATACTAAAATATCCAAAGAAGAATGTGTTTCTACAAGCGAGTCTTGTATGAATATTTCTCGACCGAAAGTATAAGAAAACACCTTGTGGCACTACTTTCTAAGAAGGTCTATATTTCCCCAAGAACTAAATAAAAAAATAGCACGCAACATTTATTACGTTTTATTTTCTTTTATTTCTTATTTTCATCTGTTCAAAGGTGTTTGTTTGAAACTCAAAGTTGTAAACAACTACGGGTGTGCTTACTGCTGATTTATCGTACATCGTAATTATGATTAAGAATTGCACATAAATACCTTGCAAGCTATAATTACTTTCGCGAATATCATCGATGTCGCTTTTATCTCTTATTAGATGCATATTATTACATACGTGCATGCCTCACTGATCGTTTATTTTACGTATAATATGTTTGTGGTTGTTATTTTTGCTTCTAGCTTTTGGTGTATTATTTTAAATGCCTTTCGGCCGTTTTCTACTTTACGCGATGATCTCTTTCCGTTTTCAGACCGTTTTCTGTTACCAAATTTGCAATAAGATTAAATACATGCACAATTGTCTGAAGTCTTTTCGAAAACAAACCAACTTACCATCACATTCCCCACCTTTTCCCCTCAACAATCTGGATATCGCAGAGACGCTGGGCGCTGTACTCCTGTCACAGATGCCCTCCTTTACCAGCCTGTCTCTAATTTCCCAGCTGAATATTGATGGGTTTTCTCGTTTGTACTGTTCTATTCTGGTCTCCACTTCGGGGGTAGCGACACGCGGTTTGGAGCCGCCGATGACTCCTGGTCTGATCGAGCCTGTTTCCTAGAATCGGAAAATCAAACAAGATAACATCGTAAAATCTATTTTCTTACACACGCGTGTTCATTTTTTACTCTACGCTTGCATTTTTTTTTTGCTTTCTATAAACACGTAGGTTGGTTGAATATCCATTTTAAAGTTGATCCAATTTAAGAGGTTCAACCAATTATATGCTGTTGTTTTAAACCAATGGAGTGTTGGTACAAAGTTGGTTGAGTCAACCAATTTTTGTTTGACTCCACAAATTTTTTTCTCCCAGTGTATCAATTGTAATTGTATATATCATTGTCTACTGTGGCTGTTGGCATCAAGATTTGCCAGAAAAAGTTTTAGGTACTGTTGTTGTGGTTAATGATGAGGCGAAAAAATAAATATAAAACAATGTTATGTTATATTTTGAATTCTAGTTAATTTAGACAGGTTTGCAGTTTCATCGATCATTGACATTTTTGGTAATATATCGGTTCCATGAAGGATTATATCAGCTAGGTTATAATTAAACAATTTTTTGTTTAAACCGATATATGAAAGTCATCAAAACTTATTTTGCTGAAGGGAATTTCTGTGTAGCAAGTATTTGCTTGGGTTATTCCAGCTATATTTTGACAAAATCAAATTGAATCAATAAAATTATTTGTTCAAACAACATAATGTACATGATATGCTCGAAACCCTTTTTCAAGTACATATTCGCTTATGCCTAGGTTTGCCCACAGTCTCTGCTCTTTTTTTAACCTTAATTCGACAATCATTTAGCGCAATTTCGTGAACTTTTCCGATGTTATCGATAGTGGTTGCAGTTTTTGGCCGCCCCGAACATCTATTGGCGGCCAAGGTGGTACGACCACGTTTAAATTCAGTTGCCCAAAATTTCACTGTGACAAATGATGGCGTAGAGCTCTGGCAAGCTGGGCTTTAATTTGCGCGTGTGTATTACCTTTGAAATGCGAGAATTTAATAACGGCTTGATATTTTTTTTACAGGAACATCGACTGGTACAAACGAGTGTTAAACAACATGGCAGAAATTTTCAGAACCATCTTTCAACGCATGTGCAATTATATTATCAGAATACTTTTGAGAAGTCTTCATGTTGAAGCTTGATACTTTTGAGACTATTCTCGTACAACGTTCAAACGTTCAAAGCCTTGCCTTTCCTAGTTTCTACATTGCGGAAAACTGCATACCAAAAAAAGTACCTATAATTAAATTTAATATGTGTACTCAAATACGTACTCAAAACGAAAAATTATCCTAATATCTCTTGATATTGTAATTGATATACACAATACAAATTAAACTGTGAAAGTAATAAATTCCGTATATGTTTTAATAGTAAAATATATCGAATATTTTATGCCATTAGAATGAATCTAACAATAAATTCATCTGTCTTGATTGAAAATGAAAAGCAATAGAAAAAAAATGGAAAACTAACACAACTGGGTTGAGACTTTCGCAACAGTCTCGACGAAATATATATTATTCTCTCTTGCAAAATTTCTTTTAAATGAGTTACGATTTTGCTAAGTTGTCGATAACCGTGAATGAAATGAAAAGCAATATCGTGAGAAACTCGATAGCGTTTAAGTAAAATAAACATTTCCTCGGGCTTTAACATGTATAAATCAATAGTACAGTGGACAGCTCACCTGATATCGATTCAGTATTTTGCTAACGCAACCATGAGACACCCTTAGCTGCCTCGAAATCACGCAAGGCCTAACTCCAGCCGCTGCCATTTCGACGATTTTCAAACGTATATGATTCGGTAAAGGCCTGCCGTTGATGAATACACCTCCTAATTGATTGACTCTACCTTGTCCTGTAACGAAAGAAAATTTAACTTTTTCGCATTTTCAACGGACAAACTATCGCGTCATTTGACACATCTTATTAAAATTCCAAACGACAAAAGTGAATGGGAACAAGATATTCCAGGTTAAAAGATCTCTTGTTATCAGTACTAGTAACCAACAAAGATCGTATTATTGATATCACTAGAGCTATTTGTTATGTTTGGTTTTGCGTTCCAATCTTTAATTGTTAACATTTGTTGTTGCATTTCTTAATTTGATCATATATTTGTTTATATTTCTTTATCCTTACATGGAAAAAATTCTTGTAAACATATTTATAGCGAGAATAGAGTGTTAAACAATTATGTGTTAAGAAACAAACGTTTAATTTAATATTTTCTTATATTAGTTATTGGTGTTTCAATAATAGAACTTCGAGATGTTAACTAGGCTATATAGGTGAACTTTTATATTATAACTTAATTTTTTCGCTGTATTACAATAAAAAAGGACCAAATTTAATGATCAAATCGCAGAATATGTAAGATCCTCGATTTTGCTCAGTGCTGCACTTAACTATCTTCCATACACAGTCGCAATGGTATTAGAGAACCAGATATTATTTACTTATTTACTTAAGGTAACTTGCTGCTCTGCTAGTTCATTTAAATATTCCATTATTTTATACTATAAATATACTGTCGCGATTTTCGTTTTGCCGTCATCATTAGATGGGAAGTGAATCTATCTATTAGTACTAGGGTATACCTATATATATGTAATACTTTCACTGAATACAGAAAATAATTAGCATCGACAATATTCGCGATCAACAGACCGACAGCCAATGTTTTCACAGTGTATATAGGAATAGTTGGCAATTACCTTAGTTTGAGTAAATATGGTTTAATTATGACTTCTGTTGCCTATATAGATAGTTGTTTTTTTGGATTTTATAGACGGTTAATTTATTGAACGAAAAAATAATGAAAGTTTTAAAGGAATTTCTTGTGTATAAGAAATTGAAACGGAATATTGCTTATGTCTCTTTATTTATAATAAGCAATGCTAAATATATTTTAACGGTACAAAATTTATTGTAATCTTTGTACAAAGAAAGAAGCCCAGGAATATGAAAACAACCCCTCGTTTTCATATTCCTGGGCTAGACACGATAAAAAAGATTAGAACTTATTACTAACGAACTAACTATTAGAAGAATAAAAATATGTTTTTCATTCAAGTATTACATTGTTGCAATAACTTCTTTAATTCATTATGAAAAAAAATCCTTTAATTTATCCGCAAAGTATCCTTCAACAACCTCTGTAAGTTCATCATCGTCCATAAACATTATCAAGGCATACGCGATAAACAACAATGTAATGAAAAATTACCTTAAAATTGGTATAAAAACGATCCTTCATAGTATTAAACCTTTTCATTCAGTAGACAGAAGGCACATTTTTTTGAAATGGTTAGAAAATAGTCAGTTACTTAATAATATAATCTTCCACCTAATTCGGTTTCATTTCAACAAAGTCCACACGTGATGCCATTGCTTACGTAATCACTAAAGTTTATGAAGACCTCGATAATAAGCAACGTGTTGCATTCGTGTTCATCGATTTGCGAAAGGCATTCGATGTTGTTGATGGTTAGCAGGCTGGAGAGTTCTAGTATACAAGGAGTATTCAAGAATATACTCGTTTCGTATACAAATATTTAAATATTTCCAAACAATAGAGCTAAAATGAGTTGGGATGCTTCCTTACATTCAAATTAGTTGTTAAAAAATTACATGCGCCCGGTCAATTGAGATACCCGCAGCCTCACTAATCTCAAGGATGGCCTGAGCTCATTTTAAGGACTTGCACGTCCTTCATTAAAAATGCTCGTACGGCGTAAAAATTCAGTTGTCCAATATTTTATTATCGACAACGAAGGTGCAAAGTTGCCATAAACTTCACTAAGTTTCACTTTTATCTCGTCATTTGCTTCTTTTTTTCGAAACAAATATTCAATCATGGCTCTATATTCGATTTTTGCCATTGCTGTTAAATCACAAATGTTGTTCACTTTAAATAGCTGTCATTCACAAACTAATCTCTTTGAAAACTTGAAAGGATCCTTGTCAAAAAATAGAGTTATTTCAATTGTAGTGGCGCATTCTCTTACCGAGGCCGGGTATCATTGTAGCTTGTTGCAAAATAAACTGTCGACAGCATTGTATGTTGGCTAATGTCAGTTAAGCATTTAATGGCAGCTTTTTGTTTGCAGTAGACTTCTATAGCTGCAGTGTTTTAAACTCACTGCATATTTTAGCTACTTAAGTCATCGTATCTAATTTTGATATTAAGTCAGCAGTGCAACGTCGGCTAAAATATGATTCCTAAAGATTTAGCAATGATAATCATGTTTGTATTGTGTGATTTATTAACTAGAACCCTTAACATTCATCTTAAAAGTTTGCTCTACTCGAGTTGGTTTTTGGCTTAAAGGTGTTCCATAAAAGTTCAATACTATTCATTTATTCAGAGTAAAATTTTATGTCTCTGGATACGAGTAGAGTTAATTAAACCAGATTAAAGGTACCTATACATTTATATACGCTGCTTAATTACTTTTGTGGGTATGCGGTTTTAACTTATCGTACAGCATTTTTACGACAACAGCAAACATGTCCAAGAGAAACTAGGAAATGGGTTCGAAATTGTAACACAGTTAGATATATTATACGTTCGAAATAAGATCAAATTAAGACGACATTAAAGTAGTAATATGGTTAGTAGATTTGTGGTTTTGTAGCCAGTTAGAAAATCTCACATGGAAAGAAAACTTTGAGCCTTACAATATTATAGTAATTCTATTCATCTGTATATGCTTATTTTATAACCGCATTATATATCGTATTGAGTTTATTTATTTATTTTCTTAATTAAAATTTGAATAGATTAACAATTAAATCGGTGATATAAATAGAATCGATGTACACTGCCGCTCGTAAGTTTAATAACGTTTAACGATTGTTAATAAGAAGAAATGCGTTTAAATGCGGATTAAGTAGCACGGAACTTGGACACAGGACTAATGAAAGATGGTACGGTGATGCCATGGATTGAGTTGTATGGTTTCAAATGTTGGACGTTCGAAGAGCAGACGAAAAAGCAATGAGTTAGGATCGCTTTGGAGCTGATCTACATGGCGTATTATTCGTAACGAAAAATTTGAACCTTTTATAAGAATATAGCGTATGCAAACGATGCTAAGGATTTATGTTTAACCAGGACACCAGTGCTACGAATAGTGCAAAAGTACGTAATTAATTAAATTAATTTTGTAGCATCGGGTAATCTGTTGATCTTTGAAGATATGAAAAGGACACACTACCGTGATAAAATGCATGCTCTAGTTTTCGAATAGTTTAACAGGATACCTATGATATTATAGGTAACGCTTTGTACCATGACGGCAAAACGGAAAAAATACCCACAACAACATCAATAAATCCAGGCATGCAAGCTTGATTAAAATCAAAGATCTTTGATTCGATTTGAATTTAACTCAATCACGATGTAATTGATGAAATGACCAAAAATAGCTGGCAAACAGTTTTAACCTAACACGTCATAAAAAAAAAACTACCCAAAACACAACGTTCAAACTGGAAGATCTGAGAATAAGCAAAATATTACTGCTGTCGTTAGAAAAAAATCTGTTGAACGTGCTATTAAAAAAGAACAAATAATGTGTTGATTAGATGATATATTTGATAGTATTGTCGACTTTTTTTATCATTTCCGTTAATACAAATTTTAATATAAATTTATATTTTCATTGATGTATTCAAATTACCCTTTTAAAATTAACTCTGTGTAACTGTAGCTTTCTACTTTACTCCCGCTATATAACAAACATGGTATAAAAATCACTTTGGAGAGACTTCTTGAGTATGTGGGTTGCAATTCATGACGATTACCATTTATAAAACAATCTAGCGCTAACGTTATTGAAAATAACATATTGATATACATCTCAACCTGTTCTTTTATTAAACTTGCGAGCGATAGTGTATACGATAAATATACTCATAGACCTAGTTCTTGTAATGTTGAGAACTGGGGCGATCTCGACTTAGTTTAGCAATAAGAGTTAAAAACGTATCCTTTATCGTGTCCCCAAAAATAAAAAAAAATGAAGAATAGAAAAACAAAGAAGATAGAAACATATTATTGCTTCTTCCATCGTTTAATCTAGCTTTACCGCATTATCCGTACTGTTTAGTAAACGAAGTAGACCATGAAATCGTAGATCGTAAATTTATAATTGTGAGTAAATTTTATCTTCTGGTAAAACTTGTGCATGACAGAAGATAGGTTAATTATATAAAATGCGGTGCGTAATACATGGCAATCGTTTTATTTCGAACCACTAATAAATATGGTCTATTATATTTATTTATTTGTATGACTATTAACTGGATATTAATATTAATATATAATATATTTTTTATCGTTTTTTTGTAGTCACAATAAAAAAAAACACAAATAAACAAATGATTATTATATTGTATTAACGTCGTGCGGACAAAAGGATATTTACAAAAATGATGTGTTGGGACTATTATACCAGCAAGATAAGTACCTAGAATTATCAGATGAAAACTAATGGCTGGTCTTTAAGATCAATTTTAATAATTTAAAACACTCCTAGCAGTTTAATAATAATAAAAAAATATTTATGGTATGGCGTGTTCTTTAATATAACAATTCGCTTTGTTGACAATTGTGAATAACAATTTATCAGACAAGCACAACTCTTATAATATTTTAAAAGCTTACTTCATATGAGATAATTCATAGGGACGTAGTGCTTGGCTGGAGCGTTACAACTCAGCACAAAACTAGATGTTTTCTTTCAATTCTTTTAAAAAGTTACTAGATTTAAACACAACTGTTACCGTGAGGACATAAAGTATGGAATAACTTCATGTTCTAAAAAACGATTCATCTTATGGAAAGTCGCTCGGACACCTCAACTTAATTTTTATTTTTAACATGTTTTAATAGTTTTCTTCGTTACACGGGGTGGTCCGAAAAAGTAGGGTGCAGTTATTTTTTTTTATGGAACATCCTGTATGTATTTTTACATTTTCAATTTCGTAAAGCATGTGATATACCTGTATTGAATAGTTTCGGATTTATATAGGTTTAAAGTTTTACATTTTTGGGCATGCTAATTAATAAAGCACAATAAAGGAAATAAATATCTAGTTATCCTTTAGTGGGCTTTGGATATCCTAAAAGGATCAAAAGAGTAAATCTATTATGTCAGCAACTAGTTCATCATCAACTATATCAAGAACAAAATACCAACATTGTTTTCTAGTCAAAAACTGACCGAACTAATTATATCTAATAAAAACGAAATCAACCGAAACATAGAGAATTGAAATATTAATGATTATGATAGAATGCGTACCCAACAAAAAGTTTGTTATTTATATAATGAAAAATGTGCAAATTGTGTGCTGATCGTGCAATCAACTAGTAAGCAAAGTCGAAGAAAAATTTAGACAGTTGAGGATGCTTCTAAACCGAGTCATCGACCAAGATAAAGAATTAGACATATTGTATGCTAAGTGTTCATTACATAGAAATAAGAAATAGTAACAAGAGTCAGAGGGCGACTTTGATCGATGGTTAAAACTCTGTGAGCGCCTGATATTTTAGAGGCCCATATTTAGTTCAAAATATTGTGTTTTCTGCATCTACATTTTGCCTCAATAGGAAGGTAAGATTCAAAGTTATCGGCACTGCTTGGATACATATTCCCACTAGATAGGCGAGGCACATACGTAAAAGCATCTGTCAGGGTAAGTAAGTGTTGATAACGCAGTTAACGGGTGATAGATACTTACTTTTCCTAGAAGAAGACCTATCCTACACTGACTCACAGGATTTGGTTTCATTATGTTGTTGAAGTGCAAGCCTAGTGAGATGAAGTTTTTTCAAACACGTGGATCAGGAGGGGGGTTTTATTGAGTGGCCAGCGACATCGTCAGTTCTGACCTCTTTAGACTTTTTCCAATGTGATTATTTAGAGACTAAGGGGTTCAAAACAAAACCAAGAGATCTCGGTGATTTAAAAACTCGCATTCGAAAAGAAATTCCTAATAGCTCCTAATGTACAATCATAATAATAACGACTTATTCCGTACTTTATATAACATTTGGTGTAGGTACAGGGTGGGTAAATTTAACTCAGTGAAAGTGATAGTCGTCATTGTTCACTGAGCGGAGTTAAATTTACCCGTCCTTTTGAGTTTTTCTTTCTGTTCATAATGAAGTATTCCGCTACTTCCCCTGTGCCTATAAGCAACAATATTACATCTCAAATATCATATATCAATAAACTTTGTTACCGGACAGGGGTCTAAAGCGAAACCCTTTTTATTCTGGATTTATGACAAACAAAATAATAAACTTTATAAAAGTTTTTGCTTGTTCTAAAACTATACACATGACAAGTGTCGGCATACTGCGCAACAATTAATTAATTGAAACATTATTATTATTATTATTATTATTATTATTATTATTATTATGGCTTCTTCTAAATAAAGAAAAATTCTAAAAGTTAAAAATATGTTTTCTTAATATTTTGTGAACATCTTGTTTCTTCTAATCAATTTCCTGATAGATGTGATAAGAGATTTATGAGAGTCTTGTTTCAACACAAATCACAAACACATCAGACACGATTTGATTAGCTGAAAAAAATCCCTGTTTTCTGACTTATTTCAAGGTATATGGTAGGTTTTGATTTGTTTGTGATTTGTGTTTGAACAAAGCTTTAGCTTTTATTTTGCTTTTACCTTGAAATGGATATCCTGAAAAACATGGCCTGTGCATAATTCCAAAATTACCAGTAACTGTCATCTCTGGTCTCTTAACGGAATAAAGCACATTTAATGTTTTTTTCCCCTAAGTATTCACCGTCTTTTGTTTCATTTGAGATTCAAAAGTCCCGTATGATTTTCAAAAAACCAAAAACAGTCTGAAAGAGTTCATTCCAGAAGAAACACAATCACTTTTCACTTTAATATATCACATAATACTTTTTCTTCTGTTCACAAAATCGAGTTATCCATGAAAATAATTCCGCTGGCAATATACACAGTCGTCGAAAACCATGTACATCCGTAGATAAAGATACATTCGCAAGAGAGTCAACCGAGGGACTGCAAAAGCGATCGTCGACGGTATTATCTTCGATGAAAGGATTTCGAATGGTCCACACGGCCGACTAGATCAACTCCTGTTTACCTACTAAAAATATTTTGACGTGATCGTTGATGTTTAGAGTGTTGTATAGAGGTTGAGATGTTTGCATTGAATGCGTTTAGGCTCCTCCCATTCTTAGTGACCACGCCTACCATCTTCTTATACCAGCGGTGCTTATTTTCAGTGTTTATGGATCAAATTCCGCTGTGCCGACGGCTATTATCGGCGTTGTTGGTAGTCCTGCCTGTCAATTTAGGTGTGTAATAATAGCCGCACATGCGAGGAACCAGAAACCGTGGGGATAAAAGGAAAAGGAACGAAAATAAGCGGATTGTGTGTGATCGTAATATTGCCCTCCTTATCTTACAGGAACATAATGAATTATGTTCTAATTTCGTTGTATGTACAATGGGAATTATCGAAAAGAACGAGTGACGAGGGACGAAGTTAATTTACTCATTCTTTTGTGCATCGTAGGAGTTTCAAAAATTAAGCAAAGGTTTCACGTATCGAGTTCTTATTGGAGATTGTAATAAATTTTGCCTAAACTAGAAAGATTCTGTAGATAATTGTAAACCATTTAATATACATACGTACGGTATATCAGAACCACTGTTGATCCTGTTAGAGTGTGAAGAAGATGGGAGCTGGGATGTTATCCAGTGCTCCAGCAAATTTTGTGAACCAAAACCATCAGAAGATCGAATTAAACATAGAATTTTCTCTTTGAGTTATATTCAAACTAAATAATGTGGACCTGTGTGCCGCCAGTTATGGACCACATAAGTTTAGTAATATAGTGGGTACTTCTTGAAGATATACTAGAAATTTAAAAGTAACCTGAAATTTGCTTTGGTTCTGACGCAATGGAAGTATTTTTAACCTCAATTTCAACAACAATTTCAAGTGCAGAGGACAAAAACAAACTTTAGATATGGGAAGCTTTCTGTTTTCGTCTGAACATCGCCTCGCATCAATCCAATCGAATAGATTTAATGATGAAGTGAAAGTTACTTTTATAGATTACAAGGAACTCAACGGGAATTAAAAAGGAAACGTTTTATATCAACCTTTATTTGCCAATTAGAGGTCTTTGGAGTTTACACTATTTTTTTCGTCTTTTGAATGTTGTCAATTAAAAAAAACGAAATAGGTATTATAGTGATATATTCTATAGAAATACCTCTAATAAACTACGAAAAATCCTTAAAAGGCGTTAAGTTTGTGAACAAGAAAATCCTTTTTCTATGTTGAAAGTATTTGTTCAGTAAATTGGGAAATATGTCGCGACCTGGATCTGGCAAAGTTCTAACGATTTGCGATCTACGTTTTAATACGGTTGGTAGTGTCCACAAGGAATTTCAGTCTTGTATTGACATTTAAAACATTGAATCCGAATACAATAACAACATAAATTTTAATAGTATATAATAAAGTTCGTACAAACTAGATCTGTTGCTTAACTTAAAATTGCCGAAGGAAAGAAATACAATACGCCAATTCCTTCGTAAACATATATCAATATTCAATGTACACATATTTGCTTGGATATCCAGAGAGTGTAGGCCAAGAATGCCTTTTCATTATATCCGTTTCCAACTTTATTTGGAACATTCATAATAGTGCAATCTATGTTGGTTGTAGTGAATAGATTGATTTATTACTTTTGGCAATCGAACAATAACCATGCCGAATAACACATATAGTCTTGGATTTGTTTGTGTGTGTTTTCGGTTATTAGTCTTCTGTTATCTGGCAGTTGCTAGGGTGTTTATCGTTGTGTTTAGTAAGTATATGGTGTTGATGTCAGAACGGTATTGATTACCTTTTGGGGAATTCAAGTTGTTTCAGGTGATAGAATAGGTATATTACTGTTACAAAGAAACCAATCTCAGTATTGGAAATTGTCGAAGTAATTTATGGATGGAATGGTAAAAAATTAATCAAAACTTGAAAATATCTCTATAAGAGCAAAACTGATGTTTGGTTGCGGCACTATGCATTCTAGCAAAATACTTATCTAGCCTAGCTTAATATTTATTTACTAAAGAACGATACATTTTAGGTATACGGAAATTCGACGATCATCTTGTAGATTACAGTTGTTGTAAGAACTATTTTAATGCACGAGGGATACGTTTTAAATTTTTACAAAAAACAATGAAAGAAAAAAGTTATTGTTTCTCAAAATATTCGCCATTTATATTTAGATACTTTTGCATGCGTTTTTCCACTCTGAAGGTGATATCTCCAAAACATGATGTTTGTTCACTGCTTACGCGATATTCGGGAACAAAAGGAAGTCCTTAGGTGGTAAATCGGGTGAATACGAGTAATTCGATGTTTTTCTCCTTCAAATAATCAACTATTTAGCGTGCTGTGTGAGGGCTGGTATTGTCATGATGAAGGATGATACGACGTTGTCGATTGTTTTTCTTGACTTTTATAAACCAGTGTAACGAAAAAAGGTTCATGAAAGTACTTCGCGAATGAATAATTTTTGTTGGATTCGGTTCATCTGGGCATCCCTAAACAGTTGATTGTTGTTTAGTTTCCAGTTCGTACGAATATATCCAAGCTTCGTCACCTATTACGATTGACGCTTTTTTGTGCTTTGGTCGAATTATGCGGAATCCAACGGGACCAGATCATTTTCACACTTAGATGTTCTCGCAAAATCGAATGTCTTGCAATCTTCGATATGTTTGAGAATACCCCTGTGTCGTGATAAGTTACATGCCGGCGTTCTTCCGCCACGTTACGCAGAGCGCTGATGTCTTTTGGGACAACGAGTGATTTTGATTCACGAAATTCATCGATCAATCAATCACGTGAAATTCATTATAAAATCAAGATATCTAAGTATCTACTACATTTCTTTGCTTTAAAATAACAACCGTAACAAAAATAACTAATAAGGGTACAGAGTGTGTTCCAAGAAGAACGTTTCCATCAATACACGTGGGACCTCATCGTCCTGGCTATTATATTATATAGTACGTATTATTGGGTCTGTTTATGACGCTTTGTTGACTTCTAGCAGTTTTTAGAACGGTAAAATTTATAAAGGCCAATAAAAATGAGACCAGCTCGTAAATCAAAAAAGAAGTTATGTATACATACACCCTCATAAAGGGAAAATTTAGGAGTATAGTTGTATAAGCTATGTGTATAGAGTATCCGTTTCCCTTAAACATAAAAAGGTCTTTAGTGGCCACGTCCTGGTTTAACAGATTAATGAGCGAAGAACGTATACTTACCAATTAGATATTTTATTGTGCACGGTAAATACCTGCGGTAAGGAAGCGAATTGTTTTGCATTTAGCAAATTTATCTCTCGACATGATTGTAACTCTAACGATGTTACAAGTTCTATGTTTTAAGCCATCCAAACAATAGAATTTGTCGAACTATAAAAAATAGGCCTCTGTTTCGATAATGACATCTTCACTTGACGTGAATTGCTTTCCGCCAAGTCATTTTTTTTCAAGTTTGGAAAAAGAAGGGTCAAGCCTGCGGAGTATGGTGGATGGGGCACCAATTCGAACTGTAACTAGACTAGTTTTACTCTCGCAATTATCGATTGATGGACCGGGGCGTTATCATGGTGGTGGAGGATTTTTTTCTTCGCTAGGTGGTTTTTTTCTCTCGAGTTTAGTGTGGGTTTGAATCGGTTTAATTAAACGACTGTGCTTCTATCCTGTGATTGTCCTTCCCTCGTGCCAATAATCAATTAAGACTATGCATTGCAAATCTCGAAAAGTCGCCGCCATAATGTTTGCGGCTGATTGAATCGTTTTTGTAGGTAAATTATGATTTGAAATAATTATTATTGTTTCAAGATATTTCAAGCTTTTAGACTTATGTCTCCATATCGAAACTACGCAATAGAATATTCTTCGACTTGAGTAGGATGTAATTGCAGTTCTTTTAAGCTATTTTTAATCGGCACGAAAGGAAGTGACTATCGTACAATATGACTCTGATGAAGATCAGATAAATCATCTTTTTTATAGAGAATCCTTAGTTTTTCGAGACAAAACAACACGAAATAACAAATTATTCACTGTAACCTGCAAACACTGCATTCAACATACAAACGTAGGTATAGCAATAGTAGCCCTGGAAAAGACAAAAACGCAGCGTGTGAATGTATATCGCGCGCAATCTTCTTCTATTGTGATGTTGCATTGGGGAACTAGCGACGGCCAATCCGATTCCGAGAATTTGACAGAGGGCGGTGTCTGACGTCTTGACGACCAGAACCGCTTATTTTCTGATTATTTTCCCTCCGTGAGTTCTTTTTATTTTCCTATGTTTCTTTGTGGTTGTATGGGGTGGTATTGGCGGTGGGGGAAAGAGTTAATAGGGGTCCATTTGTTGGATTAGTATTTCAAACAGAGAGTTATATGAGAAAGTCATTAAATTCTTGAAAAATAAGCTTGCTATTAATACCTCTTCCGGCGAAAATCGAAATATTTTGAATTTGAGATCTTGTTATTACCTGCACAAATATCTGCAAAAAGAGAAAATACGTTGTTTAGGTATGAATTAAATTTTCGTGGTCTAAACTGACATTGTAGCAATCTAGAAATTTACGTTTGTAGATCCTACTTCCGATGGCAATTGTTTTATGCAATATTAAGATTAAATTAAAATTATTTCATTTTTGCTTTGTATTTAACACGTTAGTGCAGCGCTTTTGTTAAAAAACTATTACAAAGGTTGCCATCTATCCACAATTGCAAACAATTCTGGCATTATCGACTGATGCCTTATCAAGTCGCAGGTACAAAACTCTACTACTAATGGTAACTCATTAAGTACGTCTTGAAAATCAACGTAAAGAAAATGCAAAAATATTTATGTAATATTAAAAAAAATTGACCAAACCTTGATCTTCGGGCAATGCAATCTCTGGCAATTTATAAGAAAGTTGGAGTTTCGAGATGCCCATCATCTACGGTATTGAGATGAAGCGTGTTTATTGGTAGTACAAAATGGTTTCATCCGTAAACATAGTGTTTTTCGAAAAATTCCTGTTATTTAAAAATACCATTGCGTTCATAGACGTTATTCCATTCTTTTGATTCCGTAGGTACGGAAATTTTAGCTTATATAATTTAAATTCGTGCCATTTAAGACACTAAGACAACTTAAAGTTGCTAAAGTGTTATATAATTAATTAAACCTGTGTGGTGCGGAGGTTGCCGATATTTATGTGTTGTTTACCATACTACGCCACAGTCCTTGATATCATTATTGAGGCTTAACTGGTATCCAAGATCTGTTCATCTATAGCAGGATCAATTGTATTTTTACATTAGGTCTAGATTTAGAAACTATTTAATATCTACTCTGAGAGCAATAAACAACACAATATATATATAATAATGAACAATACCAGAAACGTTAAATAGACTATTAATATTTGCAACTGTTTGAAAAATAACATTTTTAAGAGAATGAATTTTCTAGCTATTTCTCTGAATGTACGATAACTATTATCCATTAAATGAACTAATTCTACCTTTTCAGCAACCGATAAAAACCTTTCAGACATTCTTCATAATACGATAAACATAAAACATAAGTGAAATATTGAATAAACAATTCGAATAGACAATAGGAGACAAAGCAAATTTCCTCGTTTTTGCTAGGTGTTAGTGATATTTAAAATAAAAAGTTAGTTTCTAGTAATCATATTAAACAAGCATGTCATGTTGAGGCTGCCCCAACTCAACGATAGTTTTCAAAGGAAAGCGTACACGAAACGAAAACGATTTTAATTTAACTTTGATATTGCATAAAACAATCAAATCTTTTTAAGACAAATTTGATTTCGGGGTTTTTAGTTGGTGCTAAAACGATTTTTACAATTTCTTTTACGGTTAAACAAGGCCTATTACATTTTTTTTTCGATTTTTTACCTCTAATTTTTGATCGCGAAAGGCTAGTGGCTGCAGACCCGTGTTTATTCGTCTCATGAGAATGGATTTGTATTGCCCACTGGTTTCCCCGAGAGTCGACAAAACACGAGTCTGTTTAGTCTCTGCTAATTTCGTGAAATGCACGGAAAGTGTACTCGTTTCTGCAGGCTTAGTAATAGGTATGTCAATTTTCTAATTACACAAAAACGTCATTAAGAAAGATAATAATAATTTTGTGGCGGGTGTACATACAATAATGTTTGCACAAGTTAAGAGATAATCAAATAATACTAAACAACGGTTGAAATAGTCATAATATGTCTTTTCCAGTAAAAACTTTTTTATATCCATTTTAAACACGTTATAATTTAAATGTCTAACGATTTCAGGAATCTTATTAAACATTTTTTAGCGCTAGATATTCCAGAGTTTTCAGTTTGTTAATATTACGATTAATATGTAGTAATCATTAAAGAATATTTAACGGAAAAGTAAAAATTTATAACTTTCTATGAACTTTCATCTACAATCCTCTTTATAACTCAAACCTTCAACAACTCTAATAACACGTCGTTGTAGGGAAAGAAGTTCTGTTAGCTGCAGGAGACTGACCTCAGCCAGGATACCATTTGCAGTATTAAATAGATAGCTGACCAGATAAAAGCAGCAATGCTATGAATATGTGGCCACCACAGCAATTTAGTGTCTAGGAAGGGTCGTCACACTGTAAAGTGAAACACACTGTACGTACGTTACTTACCTGTAATAATTATGATGACTAACTAGTTTATTTAATCTAAATATAATATAGTGCGTCGATAAAATAACGGCATTATTCGTAGTGATTTTTTGAAAAATACACATACGCATTCATTTTAGTTTTATAAAAAGCACTTGTTGGCGCAATTTTTTTTCATTTCCTGTTTTATCATCAATTGTACTATTTGAAAATTGTCGAAAGTTCTGACCGATCTTTGATAACATTCGTGTGGCAGCTTTGGAGATACGATTACTTTTTTTCGAAAAGAAATTCCTTATTTCTCTTTATTGCCATTATATAAAACCTTCTTCAAACGTTAAGACATTAATTATGCCTAAGTAAGTTGTACGATCTTTGCTGTTGAAAATTTCACTGTAGTATAATGCAACAATTGAATATTCGACAATATTGTTTACGTTTACGATAGGTACCAGCCCTAAAACTGAAATCTATCCGAACAATTCTAACAAGACTTTCGTCTCTGAAAACTTTGTAAGGAAGTTCGTCTATAAATGGTCGTAAACCAATAAACTAATAAACTACAATGATCCTTTTTGCTGAAACATTCCAATCTTCTATGCTGTTAATGATTTTGATTTACCCTTATCGGCTGTTACAGACCCTTTCTCAGATATTACCGAATTCTTTGGTTAGTATCGAAGACATTTCGATCATTTTTAATACTATTTTCACTTGTACTATTTACTTCTTATTCGATAATATAATGATTTAATTTGGTTTTCCAAGTGTTTTTATTAGTTTTAAGCGAAGTCAATATTCCTTGCTTATACGTACTTGATTTAAGCAAATATTTCTCTATATGCGATTGGTAGTCAAAAAAAATTTTTAGCTTCGTACCTTGAACGATTGTTCATGCGATCCGCATTAGCTACCGAATGGTGGCCTTTCGAGCTGTTAGGGGATGCAACCCTCACGCCATGTGGCACGCCCCACGTCGAGACGAATCGAGAGGGCTGCCGGTCCGTAACATGCTATAAAATAATCGTTCATCTCCTTTGTCGAAATATCTCAGATTAGTACAAGTCGTAAAGTTTACTGGATGCGATGCATTAACCTCATAAAATCCTGTAAAGGATCTTTCTGGCGACTTTCACTGTTGTCTTTATTATTTGTATTGCTGGGTTTGATGGGATTTCCGAGGAAATTTTTGACTTTTTTGCTGTCCGATGATGGTTTTATTGGCTGCTGCAAATTGCTTTATCTAATTTTTGTTTGTATACCTTAAGATGGCCGAAATAAGTTAATTTCTTTATTGAAAATATAGTTTTGTAGATTTATGATTTCAAAATTACACAATCTATAGGTTTAAATGTTATTGATTAACAAGAAAAGTTTCTAGCATCAAATGAAATCTTGTGGGCGTCTTAAAAGAGTGCAATCATATGTGGGGAATCATTCTTAATTCGCGTCACAATCGCGAACAAAAGATGCCGAAACCAGAAAAAAATCAGTAGCTACACAGCCAGAAGTAGAGGCTTCCGAAACGAACACAAGAACAACAACGGCCCCAAAATTCATCCGAAGCTAAAAACCGTATCGTTTTCGCCTGTAACACGTTCGTCCGCTCTATTGTTTGGAAGGTGATTCGAAAAACACGGTAGTCCTCCTCAAAATTCCAAATATAACAGCAACGATGACGACCTGACTCTCATCATCGTGATATATGTGCAGATGACAAGAAGTGCGGACCGCAAACTGTGCGGACGAACATCATCAACATGTCATAATGGCACGGAGTAGCAATGTGTATATAGGTATCTTCGTTCTTCTTGCACGTCTTCGGTCGCATTTTATGATGGCCATTGTTCGCGCTCTTCCTAGTATGATCCAGCGTGTTATATTGCAGGGCAATATTTTCGTCAAACACCCGTCAACGCTATTGTTCCTTGTCCCAAAACACGATGTATACTGAATCGAAAATGATGGATTTCTTTCGGACGGAATCGTATTACAGTATTCCGATGTAATATTATAGTATTCCTCGTGGCTTTCTGCGTGCAGCATAAATGTAGAAGCGAAAAGGACATACCTTGCTGACGAATTGTTACTGTTACAGCAGGCGTTAATGACGTATCATTAAAAGAAGTTACTGATTGAAGAATTGCATGGCATTCCCTTCTAAATCAACTTATTTGCTTTATATCTGACATACTAATGTAGTGGACTGTGAATTTAGATTCAATTAATAGGCGGATAATTGGACGATATTTAACGATAGAAAGAGTAAGATTAATTACCATTTAATTTTTAAGCGCCTCTAGATGTTGTGGTTATTTCTAATTGGCGCGCCAATTAGAAATCTTTCTTATTGGAAAAAAACCCGTATAGCACTATAAGCACTTAATTACCTGCTATAAGTATTTCAGTTATCACAGTCAAAAATAGGCGGTACTTTATCAAATAATCCATAACTTATCGGTGCTCTTAGCACAGCAATAAATAGGTCTTTAAGGAAAACAATCTAATAATAATAATAATGGGTAGACCTAATAACGGGATAATACAATTTGAAGTTATATGAACACAAATCATAAGAAAACATACACATACAAAATGTGTCCTCTCTTCCTACTGAAATAAGTTACATCGCTTATTAGCTGGCTTGCAAAGTGTGTATGTAGGAGCTCATCTCTTGATATGTGTCTTTGTGAATGGAAAAATGAAGTTACTATCATATCTTGAATTTAATCGAGGCACAAGGAAGTTCATTTTTTGAAGCAAAAAGGGGCAGTTGATGTGATCTCGCATTTTCTGAAAGAAAAAGTTCAAACCTATGTTTTAACAGTAATCCATTCAATGGTTCATTTCAAGGTTACGTGGTAAATTGGCACTACTAATCTGTTAGGGGAATACAAGAGGTGAAAAAGAACAGGAACTCGTAAGTACGCAGCATTTTTCAATAGTTAATTTGATCTTGACACGTTCATACCATTCCGCCAGCACGTTAGGACTACTTTGAAGTTTCCTTGTGTCCTCAATTAATGCTATTTTCGAGAAGAATTTAATATCAGCGTAAACAAGAGTTGGAATTGATGTTCAGGAGCACATCATTAATATAAAGTACAAACAAGTACGATTTCAGCAGACTAATTGCGGATGGAATAAAACCGAAGGAGAAATATGAAGAATAATAATTTTAGGTTACGAATTATAATCAGAAGCAGTCCAAGAAATGCCACCTTCTAGGTTGAAAACTGAAAAAAATACATTAGCGAAAGCTTTAATAATATCATTAGGATCGATAAAATCATTTCCGTCGTCATCACATAACCTGCCCGGTATCCTTCTGGAACGTCCTTTTGCATGAAGAAACTGCCATAGATGAGAAGGTAAAGTTTAAAGATAAGGGCATCGATACCATAGGCCACTCAGGGAATAGACCGAGGATGGGGCTTGCTGAAGACCGGTTGTATCCTTAAAACCGCATTAACCGATTGTAAACTTAAATACCTTTTCCAACAACTAGTAGGGTCAGGTTATAAGCATCGAAGGCATGGAAGCAAACCTGTTCTTACTCATTAGGGCCTTGTGCCATTTCTTCACTTCGATGTGCGAGGGTTTTGTTTGGAAGGAGTTTCCAAAACAGTTCACTCTCGTTAGCATTGTAGATTTCATGGGATGTTTCATTTTTGTAAGCTTTTGTTATGTAGAAAATAGAAATAGAATTTCGTTAAAGGGTAATTTGTGATTCTGGCGAAACTTAGCTAGCAACGAAGAATATTTTGATAGGATTGATCCTAAATTCACTTCATACTTTCATTCAGCCGATTTAAAGAGCAAGCGCCCCTCGTAATCGACTGTAAAACGTCATAATCTCCGCGACATGGCGGCTTAAATTCTTAACTATATAATCCAATTAATCCGACCCAAGCGAATTAAATCTGTCTAATATAATTACAGAGAAATATTCCCACGATTTTTTCTATTTTTTTTCACCTTAAAAGAACACGATTTAGATTCGGCGTTTCTGTTATGATTCTTATTGTCTGTTTTTTCCGCCATTCTCTGTATAGTTTACACTGGCATAGATACAATTTCTTAGTTAGGAAACGATTATTATTATTATTATAGTAATGTTATACAATAAACTCTCAAAAGCAAAAATTGTTGGACTGCATCTGTGTATTTCGCCTGAAGCGTAATTGTGAAAATGTTTTACTGAGAATTGTAGAAAGCAGAAGTCCTCGGATTGTCAAAAAAAAATAAGCCTTCGTAAGCGGGCGTGGAAAAAAACGAACACCGAATAACAATCGAAATAATCATAATCGTAATAATAATAATAATATAATAAGAACCACAGCTCAGTATGAATTATTATGAATACAAAATGTCACCACATCGCTACAGATGATCGACTGCGATGGAGATACTTGACAAGAAGAAAGGTGATAGAAAAAGATGCCGAATTAAACAGCGGAATCCCGTGGTTGCGACAAGTACTAGAAAAAAATTACAATCGTTGAACAACGGTAAAAAACAAAAACAAGAACGAAACGGAAGAACGCTGAAAATTATAACCGATTGGCCGGAAATTGGAAACAAATGACTGCGCGCCTATGTGCTTGTAGGTGTTGTATATCTACCCAACAGGATAGTGTCGATGTCATCTCCGTTAGACCATGACGTGTGAATTACGTCCCGAATGAAGGATGTTTTTTGTTTTGGAGAAGGGAGATGGGGGGTGGAAAGTGTAAAAATTTTGACGTGGATACAGGCAAACGTTGGGAATGTAATTATGTTCAATATAATTTTAAATAGCAACTTAAGTATCCTTCCATTATTTTAAAGCATTTTTTACATAGCATTTAGCAAACAAATTTTAAATTTGTTTGACAATAACCAAGATATCTAGCATGCTACATAATATCTGTTGCATCTAATAGTTAGGGAGCTGGTGGCGTTATTATTATTATTATTATTCACATGTGTGTGGTTTTAGAAAAAATGAAAGCTGACATTGCAATATATAGTTTCTGATTAAATGTTGAATTGCAAAAACAAATAATCGGATTTTCTATTTTTAATTTATCTATTATTCTCTCCCACTTTCATCTTCACTATCTATTGTTTCATACATGGCGGATTCTTCATCTGATTATAAAAGTATTAGAATGTTCATGACGACCTATACTAATTTTATACAGAGAGAAGCCCTGATTGTCTGACTCATCCACGCAAAGCCGGAACTATTGAAATCACAAGCACGAAATTTGGACACAAGTTTCCATTTGTGTCTAGGCATGCAATAATTTTTGGAAATTTTGCTCTTAAAGGTGTAAAATAGGGGAAGTTCGTTTGGCTGTCTGGTAATTTTTTAATTTAAGGAAGATGTAATTCGGTAGTTAGGTTTGGTATTTGGTTAGAAGCAAAGAAATACTATATTACTCCAAGAATATTGAAATACGCCTTTTCTAATTGGGAGCTTGTACACAAGTTTTCAAGTTATTAATTTTGAATATTTTAGAATTCCGATATGATCTAGTTTTACCACTGATTCTTCAGAAACACAAAAAAAATATTTTTTATTTCTAACCGAAAGCCTAAATAACAATGTCCATGTTTCTAACTTCAAATACTGACGGAATTCTTGTAATACCCTTCGTTCCCTATCGTAGCACTTTAAACGATGAATTTCCAAAAGACGGCTGAAACGCGAAGGTAATCTTCTTTTTAAAGTTTATGGCGTGTTCAATTAAAAGTCCATACGAAGCCACTTGTGAAATTCTGATAAAGATAATACCTTTTAATCCATACATTTACTATGTGAGGAAATTCTTTATATAATGAATTACAAAACGTTTGCCTTTTTTATTTTTATGCTTTTTATCATTATTAAAACCATTAAGCTTGAAAGCAGATACCGTGAAATGATTTAATTTTTTTTTCAGCAAATTTACAATATTGCAGCTTATTAATACAGAACTATCTAGATGGCAGAAGTAACATTTTCTTGCCTTTTATAATATAATTTTAATAATTAACGCAATCTCCTTGACGGTGAAATAACTTTTTTTTATACCATGATAAATGGAAAACAAAACTATTCCTAAACCTGCCACGAATAACGTCTGCCACATGCATTAACTTATTTTTGGACTAATTTAATACAACAACAAGGTTGATGCGTTTATAGGGGACTATTTTTTGTCTTCCACGAACACTCATTTAATATTTCAGTAATATATTAAAGGCAGAAACTGCTTATGTATAGGCGCTTTTGAAATAAGATATATGCCCAATACTTAAAATGCTTTTAATCTCTGATAGATATCGTTTTCACTTTTACTCATTTGCTCGTTCTAATCCCACTACAAAACTTTGTTTTCTGAGAATTCCGCCGCGCAAAGAAATCTCGGCGTTCGCGCGTAAAAATCTGTCCGAATTACTCTCGCGTTAATTAAAGATTGATACTATAAGTAAACTATTTACATTTGTAGTACTTCTTTTCACGAGTCGCTCAATCCACTTTATCCAAATCGCCATGCGAAAAGGCAAGCGGGAACGTTCACTTTTCCCAATACATCGCGACAAACGGCGACATTTTAAAAGTTTGAGGGCTTACTTGACTTTTATTGTATGTAAATTGTACGCAGAATGCACGGGGACATTCTGAGTTAACTGTTACTCCTCACGATTTCGCCGATTCTCTGTTTTGTTTTGGTAGTTGTACATTCGATATATGCAGATACATAAGTAGATTTGTTTTCCCTTTTGACATGTATCTGCTCTGTCTAGCGAAGTTTTGAAAGTTCACATTTATTCAACCTTTGCAAACAAACTATTTAAGATATTGAGGTCATACATCGTCGAGATATCATTAAGGATGTTCCGTGCAGGTGCATGAAATCACAATTTTTTAGTATTAGCTTTTAGTAGATATTGATGTATGTTTTAGAAAACGTTCCCATATTGCACACTTCGCCCGTCGAAAGGGATAAGTACAATGGTACTATGAAAGAAATGTCTTTTTGTACCAATGTAATGGCGTGAACTCAACAACCATATAGACCATTGTTACTTATGCTTGACAAATGTGAAGGGTTTCTGTAAGAAAATCGACAAGTTCCGTGAAATACGCCAATGTACCATTAGTACCGATGTCGTTGCCTCATTCCTCTGAAGTTCCTGTATCGAAACGATCTTTAAGCCCATCAAATAGCGCGAAGAGGTATTTCAAGATCGAACTATTGCAGAACCATATTTGATTAGTCGGTTAGAACTAAACGACCTTGTCGGAGATTTAATGATCAGTGCGGAAAATATATGAAGTGGACCACTAGTGCCACCTGAGAAAATCATTTTACCGTCATTGTACATCAAGCATGGTTTAATCAATAATTTTGTCAAAGAGCCGCGCAAGTAAGGAGCTGGATCTGAGTTTCTTAAAAATACATTTTCTAGGTTTAATTAGGTCAAAATTAAAGAATGAAATTTTGTAGCGCCTGATATAAGAAAATCAACGGATAATTCCTCTTTTTTAGCGAGATCCACTTCCATAGAGAGAGAGACATGGTTAGCCTTCGTCAATATTAAAAAATGTTCTTCTTCTTAAAAAAATAAGTTTTTTAATGGAAAATAACATTTTGTGTCGCTACTTGTTTCAAATTTAGCGAGTGCTGAGGTTTAACATCTTACGACGCTCTACGGGCGCAGGCGTAATAATAATTTATGGCCGGCTGATGTTCAGTATTTTGAAAATTCAAAATCAGAAATGTAATGTGGTAGGGTAAATGTTCAAAATGTCAAAACCGTAAGCACGGTATAATTCACAGTTAGCATTTTTCCGTTCTTGTTACCTTTGACTTCAATTTTTGCAAAATTCAAAGATGTCAGCCATTTTTTAAATTTTATTTTTTGAGCTTGTCCTAAGCTGGATGAAAATTCTAAATTAAAAAAGAAACATAAGAACTTTATTTTATCCAAATTAAAATAAGTTTAGTTAATAAAATTCTGTTTCTATATTTATTTACTTTATTAACTATATTATATTACAAAAAAGGATATTGAATTGATCTGATTCTTTTTTTTTTACAGAGAAAAACAACAGCGTTTCTTCTCGGAAACAATTTACTAAATAATATTGATAATAAACAGTCAATATTCTTATAACCTAATTCGTTTCTAAGAAATATCCAATAAGCCAAGCATTATAAGTAAAGTTTATAATTAATTTACCAAACGGTACTCGGTGGGTTTTTCATACTCTTCAGTGATTCGATTTCTTCTCTACGGCCATAGCAGAACCCAAAGATCTATTATTACGGCAGCCGAATATCGTAACGAATATACACAACATAGTTCCACGTTTTTCATGTTGAATTGAAAAATTCGGTGTCCAACTTGATTAATATTGAAATAAACGCTTATTAGGGACAAACATCCTTAAAACCGCAGCAACCGTGAATGCAAAACTAATCTATTTGTTTATCGACACCGGCAAAAAGCTAATAATAGTCACCCAAGGCATATTTTGGTGTTGATATGGAGCTATAAATATTTCAGAATTTCTTTTTCTGGGGGAAGGAGAGTTAAAAGCGCTGATAATTGGGAGTAGAACAATTTGTTTTTATCATAATTGTCCTGCTTAAATTGTTTAATTAGAAATTAAATCCGGAAAGTTCAAAACTAAAATGTTTTTAAAGTATTTTTATTTAGGGCTATGCAGGTTCTTTGGGAGCAAGTTTTAAAATTGTTTTTTTTTTTATATATATTGGGTGGCTCAAAAAAAAGTTGTGAAAATTTAAATGGAATAGCCCGTATATTATTGCATATTTTGATAATACGGGCTGAATAAAAGCATGTTTTCTATATCTAACTCAAGGCGTGTTTGAGAAATCTAACTATTCTTGAAAATGTAGGCCACAATTTAAGAGCGTATATTTAAGCTACATATTTTGAATTGTATTTATTTTTTGTGGAAACGTTGCACTTAATGGTAAAATAAAAATGATCCCTAAACATTATACAGAGTGAACGAAAATAAACTTTTGATTTTTATTATCATTAATGTCAAATAATTTTCTATTAAAAAATGTTCCTATATTCATTATCGCATTTAGATTCTAAATTTAATCATTTATAACATTGTATTAAGGTTCCTCATATTTATATATATTTTTTTAAATAATTTAGCATTCTCAATTTCGAACGTTCATTTATTATCATTTATTTTACGCTATTACTGTTTACAAATGATGATATTTATCAGTCTAACTACTATTAAAATTATAAGCGAAGCGTTGAATTTTAATTGACTTTCAGATAATAATAATAACTTAATATTTCACAAATGTCGATCAGTAGCAGTGTCAACTCTCGAATATAGCGACATAAAAGCAGCCGATTCGTATTATGGGTTCTTGCTTTTGCGTTTTTGGTTACCAAGACTCCGATGTGTGCATTATTTTCTGAGAAGAGAATATACGGGGTGAGTTATTTCCATGCGCTCAGCAAAGTGTGCCTTTGTGAATGAAAATCTTCCAGTCCATAAGTGCACAACTCTTTAAAGGGTCTTCATTTAATTACTTAATATAATATAATAATAATCGTATAATCAAATGCTTATGTCTAAATCTCTTTCGCCTCTTTGTTTAGAATTAAGATACAGAGTAAAAGTTATTATTTTAATAATCAATTATTTATTTAAATAATTGAAACATTCCACAGTAAACTACTACAAAGTATCAAATGTTTTTATAATTGAAAAGAACAAGTAAACGAAGCAACAATAACTACTCCATGTTTTCGCTTCTCCAGCAGCTTTCGCTATTTACTATGACGACAGTGAATTGAGTATATTTATGCAGATTTTTTATTAGAAAAAACTAAAGTTTTTCGAAACCAATACTATCCAGGTATGGTCCTAAGCCAGGAATTTGGTTCGTGCATTTGGGTTGGCTTCGATAAGAAATTCGTTTACACAGATGAATGATGATTTACTTATAAACAATTGTCTGTTATTTATTTTAGGATAATGTGATGCAATACTATAAAAACCCAAACTTTTAGAAGTAATGTTATTATTTTTATCATTCAGAAACGAGAAGTTTTACTTTCTATCGATAAAAACCATCATCATAGAAGGATAGAAGGCATTTCATCAGGTCCCATCTGAAATTTGAAACCTTGAGATGTTTTGCTTGCGCGCCGAATGGTCACCGTTATCTTCTTGCGCAGTTCTTTTATCTCCAAACAACATTTGGAAAGTGCGCTTAGACATTAGACGGGGGAGGAAAAAACGTGGGAACCGTATTCGCCAGCAAATATCCGTAATAAAGTGTGTAATTCTACGTCAAACTATAGCTATTTTTATAACAGTATTCGAGCTTCACACGCCGCTGCACTCCGCCAGCACTTTCGGAGTGGTTTTGTTTTGCCTATATAACGCAAGAAATAATACGAAACGACTTTTGAGCGAGTGAGATTATTTTTAATGAATAATTAATGTCTTTGCAAAAAGGAGAGAATGATCGCGAGATAAATGAATAAGTAGATACTGTTTACTGGCTAGCTTGTTTTTTTTTTATTTTGTGTGTATATAGCTATTATTAATTATAATATAAAGAAAACTGGTTTGGAATAGAACTTTGTATAGATATTCGACTTCCGCTTGGCTATTAATTAAGTAATAATGTTGCTTCTGGTAAATGCCAAAATTATATAGGAATGCGGCTTCTGGGTTCTCTGAGGAAGGCAGGTGTAGTAACCACAGCATATATTTAGTGACTACATGGATACGAGTCTTCCCCTTGTTCAATTTTTTACAAATTACGTAATTAACCGTTGTTCATATCTTACAAATTGACGGGATTCTGCAAGATGTAACCAACTCCCATAAAAGTGCATTTTGTGAATAATTTGATATTTGGTTTCCATTCACCGCTCGGTATCATCTACAGAAAAGTACCAAGCCACGTTAACCATGTGCTCTCCTCTTAGTTAGGGAGCCTGGTGGCAGTAATTTTTAAATGGTTTCATCTTCTGGCAGAAGTCGATGAAACTAAAGAACTGTGAAAAGTGAAATAAACGATATAAGCAATTCCTGCCTTTAATATGTTGCTGCAATATCAAATGAGAGCTCGTGAAAGATGTAAAAAATATGGTGATTAGCCTATCTCCAAAAACAATGCAAGTAGTAGACGTTGTTCCTGCTACGTTTAAGAATGATTTCATTGTTAGACACATTGCTTTGATATTAAAATTGTATTGTAAAGGGCAAGAAACTTTACTTCTGCCATTTAGATAGTGTTGATTTTAAAAGTAGCAATGTCTTAAATTTGTTAAATGCGTAGTTGTTGAAGATATACGTATTTCCATCAATAAATAAATTGTATCCTACAAAAAATATTCGCGGAAACTTCATATCTTCGTTCGCCATTAAGAAATACGCTGAATTCCCTCTACAAAGGACCGTTTTCGTTTCAGACATTGCTATCGCTTTTACCACAGTCCAATTGGTAATTTAATTAAATATCTAAAAATTCGAAAATTTTAGTACCTTCACTTCACTCCGTTAAAGTAAATCACACAAAGGTCCTTCAAATTTGTAGCCCTAGTCAAAAATTCAAAGCAAACCTTCTCTATTTTAAAAGTAAAAATTTCCTTACGTACTAATTCTTCGAAAACCGTATACGCACTTGTCTTGTTACATCTTCCTGAACGCGCCATCTTTCCAACGATGACTTCGCAAAAGACGCCAGTCCTTTAAATTAGCGTGAATTATCGACTAATGAAAATTTATACCGAATTTTTCGGACGGCCATCAATTGCTGACAATTTATGTGTGTATTGGAACGACAGTCAGCGTAAGTTGAAAGGGGGGAAGATCTAGCGGTCATCATGATGTGTGGTCCCTCAGCGTAAATGTTGTGGAAGTTTAAATTGGAATGATGCGCTACTGCGATCATCTTCGTCAAAGAATACGAGAAGCAACGATCGAATAGAAACCTTGTTATTTATTAGAAGAAGTGTCTTGACTTTAGACGGATGGGCGCGCTTGTACATCGATGTTAAGCTTAGTCAATAAGGAGAATAGTAACAATCACATCATTTACTACTGATTCTAAGAATGTATCTCTTTCCCTTTAAATTATATTTAGTAGCTTCTATTTGAACGAAGAAAAAGGATTTTTAGGTACCTATCGTTGTTGCGGCTAAAACTGACGAATTAGGTTTTACACACTAAGGAAACCAGAGATGATAATATGTTATCCAGTTTTTTGATCGGCAGATCTACAATTACAGATTTGGCGATCTCAATTCATTGGCGAAGTCTTGGATAGACGGGGCCAGGCGGATATAATTCATACAGACCTGTCCAAATCTTTTGCCATGATCAGTCATGAAATGTTGTTATCGAAGCTGAGCTTCTTCGGTTTTGTCTCATCTGCAGTCTTCTCAAGTCGTATCTGAAACAAAGAAAATGTTATATTACCTATAATAGTTATTGCAATAACTTTGTTCTCACCGGTTACGTCCCCAAGGGATCGAATCTGGGACCATTATTACTTCTAAAAATCGACCTTCCTACCCTTGCTTATGCAGAATCTTTTTTGAGATATCGTCACTTTATGACACAAGTAAACATAGAGTCTTACTTCTGTGGTAAAGTTTAGGTTTCCATTTACTGTAGTAATTATGCAATCTTTTCCCATGCAAGATCAAGAAATACTTTTCAGGTCAGAGATTTCAACAAATCACAGTGTTAAGGCTGCTGTTGATACTGCATGCAATTCCAAATTGCAAATTATTTTCCATTGTCATTCCATTGACCTTCTAGTTCATCTTCGTTTTGGACTTAATTACGGTTTCAACATTAATTTGCTTTGCTATGCTAGGGACGCAGCCTATTTTGACTTCTACCACTTTTGTTATGAATGCATCTTTGTTTTTAACCAGAGTGATTCATCCACTGCATGCATTATTTTGTTTCAACATCGAGGCAATAGCAACAACCAGTTTGAATAAAGATTTCTCTGCGAAAAGACGAGACTCCCGAAAAACGGCCAAGCGTGGGAACCGTTTTCTTTTTTCGCGCGGGCGACTGTTTTAGACGATGTGACAGGCTAAAATAAACCACTTATGCATAGAAAATCGATTAGAATCCGTTCGTTTAATGCTCTTACTTTTTCGCTCGCTAGCGTCGCTTCGGAAACATTAAAAGAAAAAGGATTAAGCTCATTGCTGCACGGATAACACAATCAGAACAATAATTATTGATAATAGACTATCGCTACTGACATAAATACGCGAGCTGCCGAAAAAAAAATAATTAATTTCTCGTTGTAGAGGGTTATCCAATTCGGATAAAGTAACGAATACAATGCAGCGGCTCTTTCTCGTTCAATTCGAAATTTCGAAAGTGGAATGCTAAATGTGTAGTTTACGAATAATATGTTCAGTAAAGTGCAAACTGTAATCTATTTTTCGAGAGAGCAAGGCGAGAAGCGAACGAATCAAACGGAAAAAAAAAACGGATACAAATGCTAAACTGAACGATTTGAAAGAATGGTTTTTGGGTTATTGGTAAACTCTGTTGTTTCGGAGACCGAATGGAACAGATGAAAGAAAAAAAAAGGCGATAATTACTCTCTCTCCATCCGATATTTTTATAGAAAAGAAATAGATGAAGGTTTTTGCGTTTTTAAATTGAAAATATATAAATGAATCAAATAAGTTCGTGATCTAGTCGTTTACATTGTTTTTTTTTTCTGCCGTCTGCTCATGGCCAATCTATTTGTTGGGTACTTACGTAAACATTCTTGCTGGTCAAAGTTTCAATCTGTGAAGGTAATTCTTCAGAAATTTAAATCTCTCTACCGGATGTTTCAATGCCAGAGAATTCTTCTATAACTTGTAAAAAGTGACAAATAAAAATAAAGTTTATATAAATTGTTGTAAGATATTGATTAGTTTATAACTTGAAATTATTAGTATTTGTGCAGGATATTTCGTAACTTTAGCACAGTCTTCAATTTTCTTTTCTTAAATACAATACCCCTAGTATTATTGTATTTCTAAAAGTATCAGTACACTTTGAAGAAATAAGATATAACATACCTTAGCCCTAAACTCGTTAATTTCCAAGATATCTTTGATTTTCTTTTGAATTATGTCGCTTACATTGTTTCCAAAAGGCGGTTGTAGTTTAATTACCACTGAGAATAACTGAACCAAATTTTGAATTATCTTAGCACCCATCTATTTACACTTTCAAATGTGTTTATAATTGAATTGTAATACACTAGGTTACCTCAGTCAACAATTAGGCATACCTATTATTTCTTAGGAATTTTTATTAATAAGTGCGTTTATATGTTTATCAGACGTCCTATATCTACCTCTTCTACTTTTCGTTACTTTTCGAGTTATTATGGTTTGCATTAATTTTTTATGTTTCTTTGTTGGAAGCATATTTCTATAAAAGAAACTGTCAACAATTTGTTTCACAGAATTGTTTTACAGTTTAATGGAAACTAACTATCAAAGGTTGTCGTTCTGTGTTTTGGTTAGATGGCATAACTTTCCTTTCTATTTAAATCCTTTTGTACTACAATGCACTATTGATTCTACTACACGTATCGGTAATTTTTCTTCTAATACATAACAGGTAACGGTAATTTTTTATTTAGTAACCTGTAACTGCCGCTATATTTGTTTTATAATAGCACTATAACAAAAAAAAAATGCTAGAATAACTTTCCCCCGGCAAAAGCAATGCAAGGAGAGAAAAAACACACTACACACGGACATGTTTTTGTCAACCCGGGGTCATCAGCGTGGTTCCGAGAATATTTTTACTCCGCCTTGTATCGTTGTTTGCCTCGCAGTTAATACCACAGCATTCGAAACGGCAAGCTAGATATCTGTTGGCGCCCTTCGGTGCCAAGAAGCACATGTAAATGATTCCCATGTCCATGTATAACAAAACACATCAGAAAATCCCTAGAAGCAATATCCAAAAAAAGCCACTCTGATGACGCCGGGTAGGCAGAAATATGTCCGTGAGTAGCGTATTTTTTCTCTCCTTGTATTGAGTTTGCCGTCAATAATTCCATCGATACCACGAAGAAGCCATTTGCACTGCATGAGAAAATTTAATTATTTCCACTTTCGACAGCTAAAAATCATATGTATGTAACAATGTCGATATGTTTGTAACTTTCATTTCTTCGCCGAATTCATTACTGCTTCATAAAATTCATTACAACAAACAATTTTTCTCTTAAGACATTTGCTCTATCTCCTACCATTAGCCAGTTATATACATAGACAGAGTGGAAAATTTCCAAAGTTCCTCATTTTGAACAAATATTATTTTCAATTTTATTCATGTTTGTCTGTAAATGTTTTATAATTGTGTAATATTATTTAACACCTATGGAAAATAATTCTAATTCAATTTTATTGTTTTATTTACTATTACTAATCAGTAGGCGGGGGCTTCGCCAGTTTATGGCGGTTTCGAGAAGGGAACCGCTAGTGTAGATGGTTCCTAATTTTTAACAGTATATTGGACGTTAGTTCCCAATTCTAATATTATCTATTTATCTGAGTAGATTGGTTCTTTCAATAGATGCACAGTAACATAAAAAAACAACCTTCTGCTAAACACGTATCGCTTGCACCTCATCCGCTATAGAATGGAACACAAAACGCCATTTTAATTAGACATTCAACTGTATTTCCTATTCGAAATAAACGAAACGGGACGGATAAAAGTTTGTCGCCAATTCAATATCAATCTAACAAATACACAATCGCTCCTTTTCAATAGCCGCGTACAGCGACAACAACAACAACATCGGACAACAACAGGCGAAAGTGTTGAACATTTGTCAACGTAGATTTTAAATATTTTCGCTTGGCTAATTCCGAACTAAGCATCGACAGCCGCTTGCGAAACAAATCTCAGTCGATTTTTGTAATAATAACGCTACTAATGGAGGACAAATCGTATTCCATAACCGAAACTTGAACGTATATTTTGATTAGAATTATTCCAATTGCCGAACTTTGGAGAATTAATTCCAGATGATGTAATCGAATGCATCGAGTTGATTTGAAGGAAAGGAACGAGGGACCGTTTTTGTATTTCCGGATCAGACAATTTTCAATTTCAATGTAACTTTTCATTACGCTGTTTTTTTTTTATCACACATGTAAAACGTGTTTGACAATTTATGCAGTATTAGTTCTAATATCAGTTTGCCATATCACGCATCTAAATGGACAAACTTGAATATCGAACATTATAAAATTCTTAACGAAACAAGGAAAATCTCCAAAAATTATTCGTAAAGGAATGTTGGCTGTATACGGGAATGATTGTCCTTCAAAGTCGACCATTTGCGAAAGATGAAAATTATTTAAACATGGTGGAAAATCATTGGATGATTCTTTCAACCTATCTCTGCCATAAAATTCGAATAAATTAAGATAAGCTGATAGATTTTCTATGCAGTTATCAACTTTAGTGAAATTATTGCTTGATTAAACGGTATTTGTGTTTCACTTACACTAATACAGAGTAAAATATGTTATTCCTAAATTTTTACGCCGACTTAAAAAATTCTTGCTCGGTGTTATTTCTTATTGGGTAACAACAAAACTGAAGACAATCGTTTGTAACTTCTTTCAAACCTGACAATTTGTTTTAATCACAAAAAGGATACCCGGTACATAATCAACACAATCGTTGAATGTAGACAATAGGAATTTTGGTTTTTCCTCTACGAAAAGTCCATCGCAAAGTACGTCAATCATTTTTTTCGACATTCAAGCGTTTCTATTTTTTTTGTCAAAGCACTAATTCCGCCATTGTCGCGCAATTAACAATGCAGCCAATGTTTTATGAGGGTTTTTTTCTTGTATAGCCTACTAGATGTTGGCGTGTTCATCCGAGTGAACAAATCTGTGAAAAAAATAGGATTCGGCACGATGTTATTTTCAATTCGTTCGTTTCTTCGTCATCTGCAAGTTCTCTCGCGCCTCACGATTTTGTCAATTTCATTCAATTCTATACAGGCGTTAGGCTATCGATAGAAGATTGAGTAAGCGGAAAAGATTTCAAGACGTTAATTTCGAAGTAGGCCGTGTATACCAATGGAGCTTATCGAAGGCGTTCGTGTGGTGGTGACATAATTCGGCGGCGAGACAATTCCCAAAAACACGTAAACAAAAGAGCGGCGGTCTAACTGTAATTTGGAGCTTGTCAAGTGTAAAAATTGGGAAATCTTTTCGGCTGTAGCGCTTTTGTATATAGTTTATAAGTCGGATGGATCAAGAAAAAGAAAGACCAGCGAGAAACGTGATGCAACGATTTGATTTTGTTTTGCGCGATAATTCTATTTTTAGCGTTTTGTGCATAGATTAAACTTATTTTAGCGTAAATCTTTTATTTGTTGTGGAGATATTGGGACTAATTAGCGAAGAATTAAAATGTTGTCAAGCAAAGCGTTACTTTACTCCATGTACGTACATTTCTGCAATCGTGGCAAAACGACTCGCTATTTAGTACGCCAGGTTTTCTCCATTCACCTTATCCATTGCTGTACACCCATTCCCACTTTCGTATTTTCGGAATTACAGTAAAGAGGCTTAATTCGGAAGTTCGGTGTTTTCATCCATAAGTGGATAAATGATTATTCTAATAGGAAGCTGGCAAAAGTTTTTAAATGATTTTATAGTTTGGCAAAAGTTGATAAAAATGCCTTCCCCCAGCTCCCTAATTACAAGCAAAATTAAAAATTTAAAAATCCTTTCGTATTTTAATAAACGAGATGTATCCGATAAATTTACTCAAAGCCTGATTTGATTTGCTTTCGACAGACAATGTAAAATAGAAAGGAACGGTGTTACGACTCACTCTTTGTAATACACACTAAGATATTGTAATAATATATATCCACCAAATACTACTTACAGTTAAGTATACTCTGAACCAGAAGGACCACTTCGACGATTCTGATCTCTAGTCTAGCATAAGACAAGGGGGGCGATCCGGACGGTCTACCATCCTTTTTTATTAAAAAATATGCGTCTGGTCCATATTTGCCATTGACAATGATGTGTAATAAATCTTTTAAGGAATGCATATTTCCAAATAAATGGTTCCAATCTATAGATGCAGTGGTGAAACTTTAGTACGGAATTATAGACCTATTTGCAAGTATTTTTGGTAAGGTTTAAGAACATCTTGTTTATTCAATACTTATGAATTGTTTCAATTCTAGCATTATTCCCGAACAACATGGGTTCATTCAAGATCCATTGAATCCGATCTACTCTGAATATATATTGTCTGCCATGAGCCCCAAGGTTCAGGTTGACTACGGATGGATATCATCCTATATTTCCAATAAGCTACCAAAGGTGAGCGCTAAGGAGTATGTCGCGTCTCCGTGTGTTGAAACGTCGAGGGTGCCCTTCTTTTCGTTCATATTAATGACATCGATACCTGCTCTAAGTTTTCTAGGTATTTGTTTTATGTAGTTGATTTGAAGATTTTCTCCCGTATTGAAGGCCCTGTTGATTATCTCTCAGGATGCAATAAGACCCTTTTTTTAAATTATGGCGAATCAGAGTCACAACACTTATTCTTATGATTATATCTCTGTAAAATGTCGTTGTATGCTTGGCTTGCCCAAATGGAGTGTCTAAGCATTTTCAATCAATTAATTCAATAAAAAGCTTGTACAGTTCGCTTGTTCACAGCAAGCTAGATGTTGCTGCCATTATTTTGAGCCCACTGTATGCAATATATACCACCACTGCAAAATGGATTGTTAAAGTTTCTTTATTTCAAATTAATCGGATGTTATACCTTCGAAACCATTATTTCTGTAAGAAATAAAGTCCACATGTTTCCTTATTTTTTGAGCAATTCTAAAGAACTAAGCTCTGTTCAAATGCTCCTGTCATCAATTCTACAATAAATTTTTAATGAGCTTTAAGAAATTTGACATCTTTGAATATTTATTAACTAATGCGATGATTTGTCAATTACTAGACTGTATTTGTAATATACCATTTATTGTAATGTACCATCCATTCATGTACTTCCATGTGTACCCGTGTGACTGATTTGATTAATTTATTTTGTGTCACACTGAACTTTTGTCCATAGATACCTTGTCGGTGATAAATAAATAAACAATATTTCCGTTTTCATCTGTTTCTTTCAACATTTACTGAAATTAAATTATAAGCTTTTCGACAGAGACAGTATGCAGTACGTACAGTAGAGAATATAATTCTTTCATGCTACATTGAAACTGTAAACCTTTACGTACAAGATTCGAAACGCTGTTTTTCTGCAGAACCAAAGTAGGCGCTTGCTATGATCCTTCGTATAATATGCGTCTCAATATAACCATTTTCTAGTCATTAAGACGGTAGTCAGTTGTGTCAGTTATGCCAACTTTGAATTTTCAACCAGAAACCCTCTCCGAAGACGCTAATATTTACTTATAAAATAACCCGGTCCCGACGGCAATTAGTCGCCTGGATACGGGCCCGTGCCAAAATCTTCACTTAATTTTACAGATCATCGTGCACCGATTAGAATCGACGACACGCGTTCTTAGAGCCGGCAACTCCAACATTTGTAGGCAATTAGTGTAGATGCATTCTTGACCTCACACACAGCTAATCAATGCTTGTACATAAACACGTGTGTTCCTTATAGGTGTGTTACAGTCAATGGATTGCCGCGTTTCTTTTTTTCTACAGTTTTTCGTTTTACCTTTGTGCCGATGCGTAAACGTATAAAGTTAATTTGTTTTACGGATGGACAGGATATTGCTAATTGTCGAAGCTAATCTCTAATATAGGCACGGATACGTTAATTAGTTATGCTAAAATGATGACGTTTAAATGAAGACGCATATGCTCTAATTTGGAGTCGAATGAATTCTTGACAAGCGTCATGCGACTTGTATTATTTTTTTTCGAAGAGTTATTATTATGAAAGCGTTAGAGAGACGGTCGAATGGAAGCCATGCCATTACGAATATACTTATGTATTGTTAATTCTGGAATTATGCTTTGTTAAATTTAAGAGTATTTGCCTTAGAAGATACGCGGTTTGATAGAATAACGATAAAAATTAAAAAAAAAAGTAACCCGAATTTTTCTTCTATGGTCTATTTCATATTTATCACGTAGATGTCTAGATGTCGCCCCGAATGATGAGATGTTGCATATTGCTTCTGGTGCGCTACAGGGCTCTCATCTAGGTCCAATTCTTTTTTATTCTATTTACTTACGGCGTATCTTTATGTTTCCCAAATGGTAATTTCCCATTGTATGCTGATGATTTAAACATCTATCAAAAAACGATTTTTGCAAACCTTTGTTACAACAATAATATGTGTGGGATTGAGCAATATAGCAAGAGGAAGAGAGAGTGAGGGGAAATAATGTGTAAGACGTAAGATGTAAGACGATATAGTAAAAGAGGTATAAAAGAGACGTATAGTGTGTAAAAGAGGTAAAGTGCAAGATGAATGGTAGAAGACGAAAGGACTTGTGTTTTTTTTTTTTGTTTTATAGATTACTTTGTATTTTGTATCTTAATATTCAATATATCAATAATAAATCCTACATATGTATTTAAATTTACCTCATTCATTGTTTTTAATTACATTTTGAATGATGAAACATTAACAAGAGTGATCCAAGTACGTGACCTGGCCATGACTTATGATAATTGAACTTTGTTTGCTTAAATATCCTATCTTTAGCCTCACGGCGTATCTTTGCAAATATTCAAATCTTTGCAATCCGCCAGAAGAGCTGCGTTCTTTTTATTTCCGCGTCGAACAAATACCTTTTCATTATTACGTCGAAGAACCACGTTGGACCAGTCCTTATATTCTGGCCTATTATGGAACTGTTCGATGCAATGTTTTGTAATTGTGATTTATTTTTTTGAGACCTTACTTGCTTGCAAAGTATTTGTTTATTGCCAGTTGCACAATTCATTGCATTCATTGCAATGAATTTTTCTCTTTTGTACTTTGTTATAACATCTTTATTTTTTCTACCTACTTTTAATACTTTCTGAGGCCATTGTTATTCCTAATATTTAATTATTGTAGTATTTGCCGATAAAGATCAAACTAATGTTGAGTCCAAGGTATCAACCACCCTTCATGAGTTTAAAACCTGCTGTTTTAATAATAGATTAATTTTTAACTATGAAAAGGTTGTTTTTGTTGAATTTTCAAGTAGATTTAATTGCGCAGCAAACTTTAGCTTCTTTTTCAATAATAAAGAGATGGTCACAACTGAGGATAGGAGGCCTATACATTTTTGGAAACAATTTTGGATAGAACCCTGACGTGGGCTAAAAAAATAACATTATGTTTGTGATAAATTACAAACGGAATTTTTTTGTTGCAAATTTATCAGGCTTTAATTAATCTGCGCTCTGCTCTGCTGAATTTCAAAGAGTGTTCTTGCTTCAGTCATGTTCGTATTGAATTACGGAGTCTACTCTGGAGGTCTTTCCCGTGATCACAAAATGCTAAAACTGTTAACATTTTTTGTCGTTGTGATCTAGATACAGACATTACATTGTGCCAAATGTTCTGTGTCATACCTTCTATCAGAAGTTGCCAGTTATATATGGATACAAGTTGTATAAATGGATTTCCATAGAACTCTGGCTATACTTAAAATCAATTTAAAACAATATTGGTTGATGGTTGCTTCTATAAATTGCTCGACTTGAGACTTATTTGACAAATTCTGTGTCTCGATCTTCTTTTTGGTGTAAGTGTTTGTTATATTACTTAATGTTTGTTTGTTAATATACTTACTGCTTTACTATATTTTCTGTGTTTTTTTTTAATTTGTCCCGCCTACTCTTTTGTAATAGCGTAAGGGATCAATAAATTATTATCAGTATTATTATCTGTTATCGATGTTTCCTTATTTTGTGTATTTCTGTGTAGGACAGTTTTTGGGATTTTTTCTCTGTTACTGCATCAAAACTAATACTGAAATCAAATTATAAGAAACAATAGTAATAAACAATAGTAAATAAAAACGACCAGATAAAAATTTTCTCAATGCGCAGTGTCCATTTTTGGAACTTACATTGTCTTTGTTTCTGTTTTACAGCTTTCTTTACCAGCTTAATATATTTCTGACCTTTTCTTCTTAGTTATTGACTCATGTTAACACCAACTCAATTAAAAACAAGTAAATTACATGCTATAATTATCCTCGGCAGTCCGTGTGATAGATAGAAGAGGTCCGCAGGTTCATCGACGAAGTTTCAAAAGGCGGCGGCAAAACCCAAAAACCATCGGAGCCGTCTTTTATTTTATTTTATTTTTACATCGTACCGCGTACCGCTGAGGTCTAATACTACATACTAGAGGGAATCCATCCATCTCGTCTCCTTCTTTCTTCTATATTCTAGTGCCCATGCAGTGTGTAACTATCATCTTCGGGTGTTCTGTGTTGTTATTCGGCCGGCGTTTCTTTTTTTTTTTTTCCTCCAAAAGCTTTTTTTCTTCGCTTGGTCGTTGTTACATCGTCTCATTCTAAAGTTGACTCAATGAAAAATGAAGTAGCGATCGAACGGGTGCTGGATTTTCGGCCCTAACACCGGCGCGAGTGGGGTCCTTCGGGACGATGGAACCCCGCGTTGAAAAAATCCAATTTATTTTTTTCGACGTTTTTAAGCCGGTTGAGGATCTACATGAAGCGGCAAAATTTGTTAATTTTGAAGATATTAGAACATTTTGTTTTAATATCTATCACTGTTGTATTGATTAAAAGAAGCACTTGAAATATTTGAAACAACTAATTTCATAATTTGAAATAAAATAAATATATAACACTACTCAATATGATATTTTGGCACATGGAAAATGGAATTTGAATTAACCAGAATATTTTCATAATTCTCATTTTTTACACCTTTCTTTACTTTCATCAGCTTCTGCTAGACAATGAAATCATTTAAAAATTACCGCTACCAGCTCCCCAACAAACAATAATAACTATAATTATTGTATTATATCATCATTATTATTAATTTTTGTTTTAATGCGAAAAGCAGTCAATGGCACTAAATTTTGAAAATAATATCGAAAGAGCTCCTCTGTCGTGTTAAACTGAATGCATCGTTGTGCCTCGTTTTGATTACTTTTTCAAAAGTATTTCGTGGTAAAGTTTCAATGGTATACGTGATGTTCTGATTAAAGTCACGCATCGTTCAAAATCTAGATTAGCTTCCAACAGCTCCAGAATCCAAGTCGCGTAAGTCCGACGTGCAAGGTGACCAAGTTATTGAGTAAGTTGGTTTTCATAAGGGAAAAGCCGAGTTCTTAAGAACGTTGTGGAATAGAGACATTAGGATCTTCTCTTCTATTCTAGCTTGCAGCAGCGATGTTAGTTCGCTGAATGGCGATATAGACTCGTCTGTCTGTAAGCATTTTCGCCTAAATTTTTCAACGGGAAGATGTATGAAGCGTTCAATTGGTTGATTATGTTAATCGTAAGTTTCTCGAAATGCACGCTGTTGAACCGAACATGAACCTTTATGATAAATTTTGAAAACCAGTAGATTGACAGACACCACTAAAAACAGCTGCGGCAGCATGGCGAGATTATTCCAAGCAGTAGTGCCAACGCTACAACACTTTATTTGTTGTTCTATCGTGAAACAAATGCACTAAATCAGAGAAATGGCACACATCTAAATGTCTGATATAGAGCAACGCATACAGAACATAATGTGCCGCTCTCTAACGATAGCGACCATCCCAAACGCGCACAATGGGCAAGGTGATACTGCTATATTTTAATTTGATATTTTTTTGGTTCTATCGTCAGCGTACCCAGTAGCACTTTTAGATTGAACCGTGAAGAAATTAGTCGATTCACGCGTATTCGTGTAGTTACCATTATATGACGAAGAAGTTACCTGCTGGTATACCTACGCACGCATGTACGTATATCTTGTAATATACGCACCTACTGAAGTCAAATATACAATACGAAAACCACAATAATATTTAAAGGTATAGGATCTCTTACCAGAAATAGAGATCTGTGGTAGAGACCTTTACGTCATCTTGAGTAAGAGTTTCGCGCAAATGGAGATAGTAGGAGACCATAGGACAAACCACGAAATCTCATTTAACTCTCTCTAACAGTGTTTGGTGAAACTTTATAGGCATAATCAATATGTTTGGTACGAGATCCATACTTTTGTGCTTAATTGCAAATAATACACGCGAGAAAAGAGTTAATCCTCAAGGGTGGAGGCCGAGAGAATTTCCTCAATATGGCAAAAAGCGCACAAGTACCACAAAAAATTTTATCCAACATGTCTTAATAACGGTTTAATACGTATTTTTGAATGCAAGATGAGATGATTTGAGATTTGATTATTTATTATAAAAATTTATAATTATTTATAATTTATAATTTTCATAAGATAACAAGTCTGCATTCGAAAGAATACCGGAGTAAAACGTGTATACGACAAGCGATAAAGATGGACGACCAGCTCAACGTATGTGAATGAAGATATTCACCGCTATTCTGTACTGAATCGATTACTTATGGCTCGATTTGAACTGAAAGACCGCGAAAATTCTTTTCGATTCGCTCTCGAAGCGCCTACTAATGATTTCTCGTGTTAGCTTCGGGTGAATACGCCACTTATTTAACCTAAATTCGACTAGATTTACGCTAATGCACGCGTTCTTGGGTGAATTAGGTTTGTTTACCTTGTACCGATTTTTTTTACGAAGCTTAGTTTTCATTTCAGAATTTTTAACATTCTGAAAACTTTGTGCTAAATGTACAGTAGAGGTACATATTTTGTGGCAACATTTTTAATGTATCCTGATTTTTGGATATTTACCCTTTCGAAAAAATTATTATTTTTATAAAGCTAACATGAATATCTAAAAGATTGTATTCTGTTGAGGTAATAAGTGAAGAATAATTTATCAAAAGTGTTAGTAAAACCTAAAAGATAAGCGAAAACATACCTCAAAGTTTAGTTGAACATGTTACATTAAACGCTCAAAACTTAAAGGACAAATGAGACTCAAAATGAAAGCGTTAAGGTCCCCCTAAAATCGATCGATCAATAGTGTGAATTATGACAACTGACTATTCCGTTGTTTGAAGAGATGCTCTCATCAGGCGATCGAATATGAGCTAGCAAATTCGCAAATTGCGAATAAAGTAAAATCTTTCATGATAATATTAAGTCTATGGATTTCATTGCCATCGCCAAATGAATAATAAATAGTTTGTTAAAATCTATTGTTTTTTTACATTTTATGAATTGAACCAGTTGATATGACACAATCTTCAACAACAGATCTCGCAGACGTGTGAGGATTATAAGCAATACTTGTTAATACGCCTATTTCGTTGGCTTCATTTGTTGTTGTTCTTCCTCGATTTTCACATATTTACCTCAAGGAAGATAACCGGTATTTCTTAACCTATTAGCCGCACATGTGTATGCTTCTCTTGTTAGTAAGAGATTTACAAAGCCGCGAAAAAAATATATGTATAACGGTGTACCCGGTCACTTCCATAATATATTTTTTGTAAAAAGAATTGTGTTCTTAGACCAAGGTACGCTTTCAGTCTCTGGAGTATCATTGAAATCTGCAGTTCCGGGTTGCTGGATTTCCACTGTAAGACGAACGAAAAATACAGAAGGAAATTTTATTAAATAAAACATTAATATCAATGAAGCAATCGTTAGAATTGGTTAGGGTGGTAGGGTGTAGACATTGAGTACAAACAAGCCTAAATGTAATTCTCTTCCTTTCCGGTAATTTCCTGCATATCGTGCGAATTTAACTATATAATACAAATTTCCGGATTGCGGTGGGTCAAATCACTTTCTTCTGGAACCGTATAACGGCCATTACTTATAATTATTATTCTCGCATTTCACCAACGACGAAAACAAATCGAAGTAGACCTTATAATCACAATGGATCTGAAAGAGAAAGTAATTATCAGCCGTATTACATTCACACAGAAATATATTTGCGTATTTACCTTATATCCAAACCCGTGAGCACAATTTGTAGATAATAAGATAATAAGAAGGCTGTTAATGGGCAAAAAATCGTACTTCGTGCGTGTTATGATTTGTGGTTATATAAAACTGTCCGATTTACCGCTACATTTTTTCCAATAACCTGTTCATTATTCTAATCATTGAGTAGGGGAAAAAACGGTATTAAGCCGAGATAAAAAGAGCAAGAAGCTAAAAACTTACGCTCTTTTAATGGCATAATTCGAAATGATTTTCACTACGATCTTGATGCAGTGTTCTGAACGTAAGTTTTTGTTATATATTAGCAGGTTGCTTAGTTTCTACGCAATATGGATGCTGTTATCAGTAAACAAATGCATATTTCTTCTATCAGCACGGTTTCAGACCAAACTGTTCTTGTAAATCTGCCACTTTGAACATTGTACAAAAACTTTATAACTTAGGCAAGTGTCCAATAATAGCTGGTCTATTTTTTGATATATCGAGAGCCTTCGATACAATCAATATCAATTTTCTTAGGAAAAAAATTATTGCGGTAGGAAGAAGGTGTCCCTATCATATCCTTCCTGTCCGGCAGGAAACTTTACGTCTGTGCCAATTGTGCAAGTTTGAAATGCATGGCACTTAACATGGGCATTGTGCAGGGATCTACGCTTGGTCGGTCCGTTACTATTTCCACTAGTTATCAACGATGTTTGAGCCACATAGTTTGGATGGGCATACCCTGAAGGTACAGATGCTGAACAAATGCAACGATGGAGTAACTCACTTGACCCATACACAAAATCTCTGGGTATACATCGAGATAACAAATTATCCTGGAGTACGTAAGCAAACAGCGTTGGTTAGGTTAATTCGTTCCTACCTGGAAGGAGATTCTTTCTGCGTTTATGTTACATCACGGCTTTCTTCTCCTTGTTCGATATGTTCCGGCATCCTTCAGGATTCTTTATTGGATCCAGAGCTTTTATTCTGTACACTTATGATATTCCACGCCGCACTGTAGCTAGTTTGACCGTACACGCTGGTGATGCGGACGTGTATACTGTGTCGAGGAACGAGACTTTGCCGACGAGGAATCTGCAAGAAGCTCCAAACGAATTTGTGGAATGAACAGCAAAGTAAAGGATGGAGAGTGAAAGGAAAGATCAACCAGGACAAAACGATTGCGGTCAGGTTGACAAGCAGGCGGAATGTTCCACACGATAATATTTTCACCAATTGCTAGAGGCTGGGCTGGGAAACGGATCTCAGGTGCTTGGGCTACAATTGGATTGTCGTCTAACATCAAAGTGTCACATTACCAAGCTGAAGTCCAAGTTAAATGCGGCCAAACGCAACTTGATGTCGCTTCTGTGTAGGGGTAGCCGTTTGGATATTAAGATAAAACTGCCTTTATTCACTAATGTTGATATACGGTGTTTTAGCCGTACTCGACTGTCGATAGGACCGCAAAAGCTTGCAAATTTACAAAACCGGAAGAGATATTGTTATTTGTCAGTGCTTCCGAATTGTCAGCTTAATCAGTGTCTTTTAGTAACGTTCTTCTAAGTTTTAGAGATTTTTAATGTCTTAATTAGGTCTTAAAAGGTTGCCATTAATAATAATACTTATTATTAATGGCAACCTTTAATTTGAAATGTATTTAACCTACGTTATATTATATAGGACCAACACTTCGATCTTAAATATGTGATATAGCCCGTATTACATATTATCGACAATTTACCCCAAAAAAAGAAGATAGAAAGAAGCGAGAAGAAAATTAGATCCATCATCATCCTCCTAACACCATCACCGCGCCGCGGTGCGTCCAATATAGAAACAACAATATACTTAGTTGCATCAAACAACACCGAAAGCGAAGGTATGCCACCTCTACCCGTTTTTATCTGTCAAGTTCGAAGTAATGGGGAAGGAGACAAGGACAGAGGTAGATCATCAGCATGTGTAATATCCTATACACGAAATTAATTTAAAACGTAGCTACCTGAAATTCCACACAAAATTAATGATCTCGAAAGGTTGAATGAAAACGGCAGTAAGAAAATAAAATTAAGCTTACAGAACATGAGTTGTGGCGATAGATATATGTACAGGATGTCCGGGGTATATGCACTAGAAAGCGAGATTTTAATATTGCATCTTTCTTCACGTAGAATACGGGGATGTTAAAAAAATTCTCTTGAATTTTTTGTAATTAGTTTACTCTTACTTCTACTTGATGAATTTCCTTTAAGAAGGTTAGCTTCACGTTGTATTCTACAATTTTTAACTGAAGAACGCGTTAATTGGTGTTGAAAAACTTTGAGCCGATTCAACAATGGTAGCTCAAAAAATGTCAATAGTAGCGAGTCGTGACAGTAAGTAGGACTCGAACGAAGCACCAGCAACCCCACTAAACCCATACGACTCCAATTTATGCAAATAAATCGAGTTGTTAACTGTTGTAACCATGTCCACTTGGAGCGAGCAAAGAGATTACTTAGGGGAGGGTTACCAGAGGGAGATCTGCGGTGTTTTGAGACAAAGTGAAGCAAACATGAGGTGAAGTAATAGGCACTCGTAACTTGTACTTTCTGAAGCTCGTTATAATAATTATTTTGTTTCCATATTCATTTTTAATGGTTCTTCAATTTTATGTGTTTCTTAACTACTCTTGTGAGTTGAATGAAACACAGGAACAGATCGATTCAGGATGTAGTACACTTTATTGTGGAATTCTAATAATCAATTATTAATATTAATATGGTGTAGGTGTGAATAATACGTTATTAAAAATGGTAATAAATCATAATGAATAGATAATGATAATAAATTACTTTATATATTGGTTTCCAGTGAAACACGCTGTATATAAGTTTATATCGGCGCGGGTTCACGTTGAACCACGTTAAAGAAGTGGTAGTAGCAACAGAAGAAAAAAAAAAACAAATCAAAAATGTAATTTACCCATCGTTTTCAATGGTCCAACACCTTTGGTGAACTCTACGTTGTAGCGTTGGCCCTGTCAAGTCATCGGAGGTCCGACGGAAATAGCAAGGGAGCGTATCAAATGCACTTTTGGACGTTTGTACATCGGTGAAAAAGTAATTTACTCGAAAAGATGTTATTTTTGGGCCGGGACGGGTGATGACAAAAAGTCCGTTAAAATGACCGGAAGCTTATACATATAGAAGTAATTATTTTCCGTAGGTCTCCCGTCAATATAGTAATGTATGCCGTATACGACGTGTAAAAATTTATTTGTTGAGGTATAGGACTACACCTTTGGGCTTTCCCGATTCGACCCCGACGATGATGTTATTACCGACAAAATTTAGATTGATGGCAGACTCCCGTCTCAATCTAGAATAGATGAACAACGAATACAAATTTTTACGTTTCGTGATGTTGACAGCACCCTTTCGCCTTTGTGTACTCGTGCGTGATCGTTACATGTACGCTGTATATAATCATTTAGGCAGAAATTCTAATTCGAATTATTGATAAATCTACCCCTTTATATCGCGTATTTCATATTAAAGAAAGGCAAGAAAACGTATATAAGATGGAAAAAAATGAATGTTTTATGAAAATAAAGGTATTTATTTCTTGGCAAATTCAAATTTGTTTTTATTAAAGAGCACAAGTAAGTAAATTCAATGCCTATACAAAAAGCAATGTCTTACGGGATTAACCATTTCTTAATGTGTTTCCTTACTGGATTATTTGTTGTAGGATGGCCTATTAAATCACATTGAAACACTTTGTTTCATCTCTAAAACTACTTTATACCGTATTGCATTTTCTTTGCTTGCTAATTCCAGTTTGTTAGAATTAGTACTGGCAATCCAATAATTAACATATCAAGTATAAACATGCAAAATATATTGTTAAAATAACAATGTAATACAGTAAAACATAACTTTGTTAAATCTAAGTATAATTTTAAATAAAAAAAGTATAATTTGTTGTTATTTTGAAAATACAATGGTCTCTTGTCCCAAAATTTTGGGCTGTGCACCATACACAGTTGGTATTACAATACCTCTAAATGTCAATTTTTTTTTTTTAACAAATTTAATTTTCAATGTTTACTAAGTACTACCGAGTCTTAATCTACATGCGACGAAATTTTCTTCAATTGGAAGAAATGTGTTGAACATGTTATCAAGGAAAAACAAAGAATGCGTGAATTAGATAATAGAGATAATTGTTGATCTTATCTGACCTTTTAACATTTCTGTTGATACTGATGATTCTATTGAAAGTTGCCGTATATGCAGAGAAATGGAATAAAAAAAATATTTATTTCATATTTTTGTCACACAGCAGATGATAGACGAGTGTTGCATGCGTTCTTTTCTGTATTCTTTAAAGCAGACATTTCTTAATTAAATTTGTAAACATTACAAACAAATACTTCCGATACAGCTAGATACTTAATATAGTTTATCATTTTTTTTTCTTTTCCTACAAGAAGGGAAGCATGCCTTTTCACCCAGATTTCCTTAACAAAAAATCAATTCCAACGTTGTAAACGGTTTTTTTTCCTACTTCTACTTTTTTTCTTATTAATCAAATCGCCATATCTCCTTCCAGTTCTTTTTTTTTCTATTACATTCGCAAATCGAATGACATCGATCGAGCCGGCGATAGGCAGATATATTAACGAGCACCAGTCTTCAATCGGTGACACGCGATGTGGCCACCGGGATTGACACTTTAGACGTTGCTGTGCACCTCAAAAAGCGGAAAATCCTAATTGAACTGTCAAATCTATCCGTCTGCTGGTCGATTTCGAAGATCAGTCGGTTGAGTTAAAATTATTGGACGCTGGTTACAAGGTGGGCGTCTAGTAAACATTTTTAAATGTCAACTCACAACCAGTGTAAAATATACACAGTTAGTTATAAGTTTGGAGACAAAAGATGTTTATAAAAAATAAATTGTAATACAATGTGATTAAAAGGTATTGATTTTAAGGTAGTACATTTCAGAAATTAACCTTAAAATTTTGTAGCAGCTATTTTCAGGATTTTACTAACATATTTATGTAATGGGAAATCATTTAATCTATATTATTTACTTATTTCAGATATTTGTTTTATATTTTTGCTATTAACATATTACCTGCTCATAGAGAGATTTATATAATTTGTTAAAAATATTTTTCAGAGATAATGTTTAAAAAAACCAATTTATTCTATGGGACTTCATTATTGGGAAACGAAAACAATCCTTTAATCTTCGTTTAATATACCACCTATGTATGTACGTTTCTTAACAATTTAACTTCGAATCAAACGTTCGAAATGCCGTTCAAATGTTCATAAATTTTGCTACTAATATGACGACTTCCGCAGAAGCGATTCATAGAATTAAAACTGTGTCGTGTGAACACCGGCGATATGATTTGAGTAGACAAACCGGCGCTTACAACCGGAAACGTCAGTATGTTTTGCTTACTGTTTTCGCGGTAACCGAACAATTCTAGCACCAGAAACAGAATTTTGCAATCGACTAATTGACAAATATAAATATTTTTGTAAGAAAGTGTTTGTTTTAATTAAAAACAATACTTTTAAAAAAGACTCGACGAAGTTAATTTTGGCGTTTAATGTATTAGACGGAATAGTCAAAATACTTACCTAACGATTCTTAAGCCGCCTCAGAGCATCCATCCGCGCAGAGGTCCGTCCCGTCTGTTCGTTGATTAATATTCGTAAATACTGGCGGGTCTTCGTCTACGCTAATTAACCGGTAATTACTTTAGTCTCGCTTGTCCATCGGGCAACAGAAGCGCATGTCAGACCCTATCATTTACATTTTAAAATACCGCGTATTGCTGCTACTTGAACATTTCCGTTTATATTTGTGCTCCTTTCCTATCCGCCTTGATCCGTTTATCTTGCATCCTTCTTGGGATATTGAGAGACCCACCCAAAATCGCCTCCTCACAATACCACGAGCTCGAAACAGTTGTCTTTCTGCTTATACACTGTTACTTGGTATTGAATAGAATTTATTTCTAAGGCAAATAACGTCAATGCAGTGTCGTTAGCTTGAGGAAAATTCTTTAAAAGCAAAAAAATGAGAGTCTACTGTAAAAATCGAATAATTTCTAATGCTTTTTAACACATGACAACCTATTTGACAATTTTTTTTTGTGTTTATAGTTATACTTGATTCTTTGGGTAAACATATTTTTTGGGTAGAAGTGAGGTCCGTTTGATATGATAGCTAATGTCGTATAACATTTAGTGAAATACAAATTTATTTACATTGCAAACTCTGCATTTGAAGGTATCATTTTTGGAAAATGAACACTTTAATTTTTTGTTTTTAAATAGCTGGTTAGAGGTCTTAGTTTAGTGGACCATGACAGCAACAGTTGTGTCATGACCGTGAAAAACAGAGTGCAATCTATCGAATATAGTTTTGCGAAACGTAAGAAACATTTTAAGAAGCGCTAACCTGTGCTTATTGTTAGTTTGTAATGGTGACAATATTAAACAATACCTCTAGATTAGATTTTTATTGCCAATTCGTTGTATTTTCTATTGTGTTTTCTTAATCCAGTAAAAACAAATGAAAGTATTTCAGTATTAAAATGATACGTTCGAATGCAGAATGACTCCGAAAATGTAAGCATATGCAATTGTTCCATTTATAAAACCAAAGTTGGAATCAATCCCGTGAAATGTTTTACTGACACGAGATTCTGTCCTTGTGTCAAAAGAAACCACTTATTTCTACGCCCCAAAGATATTTGAGTAAAAGAAGGAATTCTCTAATAAGAATCGGGCTTTCTACCACTAGATGGACCCTTATGCCCTAACCGTAAGAGATAGAAATTCGGAGTAACTTTTAATGGATCCAACATATCGAAATCTATAAATGAAGCTGTTAATTGGAGTCTAAGGATAGTCTAAGTATCCCTTTGGAAATTCGGAGCAGATTGATGAGGGTTCCTTATGCAGTTCGACCTGCTGATTACAGAGAATACGGTATCTTCAATGGTATTTGAGAAATGTTGGTAAAAAGGTGGTTTAAGAAATAGAAGAAATTATAAATCAAATTGGTAATAGCGCAGTTTTACGGAGCATTTTCGCGTGTAAGAAGTGGTAAAAAGCATTCCTCGAAGATGTTAAATTTTCTCAAAAAGTGTGTTAATTTTAGCACCCGCCACTGGGTGTAAAATTTACATTTTACAGTGTCTATTATACTCACTTAGGATGAATACGATGGTTTTAAGTGTAAACATGTATGGGCGTTTTCCTGTAGTAGATTTAGCTTTTAACTGTATATTTTCATTGAAACATGCTACAATTACGTTTTATCCGTGATCGATACTGCAATATGCCATCTTACACATATCACACTTTGTCGCAAATTAAGAAATGTTATATATCCTATTTTTGTTCCGCTTTGCTGATCCATAACCGTTCTGCTTTGCTGATCCATAACCGTTCCGTTCCGCTGAATCCCGTTGCTGTGTGGAAGGTTAGCACTACGGAGTCGTCATACAACGAACGACGCGATTCAGCGGAACGGAACGGTTATGGATCAGCAAAGCAGAACGGTTATGGATCAGCAAAGCGGAACAAAAATAGGATATATAACGAGCAGCAAAAGACAACAACAGCAGTCTTTAGAAATCTTCTGAAGAAGCTGATAGGACAGTCAGCGAAAGGTCAAGTAAAATATTAACTACACGACATCACCCGAAAGACATTTCTACTAAGTGTTTTCTAACCTCTGCTCATGACCTATTTTAAGTCAAAAAAGGGGAAAAATTTGTTTTTTTCTCATTTGATTTTCTGTAACTTAATTGTTAAGACTATTACCAAAGTTATTATTGGAATAACTTGTATAATTATTATGTTATTAATCAAAATTAGATATAATGATCATACGTTTATTTCTGAAATTTAATTTCCAATTAACCGCTTTGGTGCAACCTTAAATTAACGGTTTAAAAACGTTAACGTTTTATATGCTGTTGTCTTGGTAATCAAACAAATATCACCACAAACCGTTTGGTTACAATACTCAGCCACAAAACTCGCCTTTGGTTCTTTCGATTGTGCCATTCAGCTATATCTTCTAGTTTCCGCGATGCAAATTACAATATGTAAAGAGTACATTGCAAAATACAGCAAGCTTCCAAGAGTTCTGATTGGGAAACTAAAAGATACAGCACATTAAGTTCTATAAAATAAGGCCTCCTATTTTACATTTTGACTCTTGTAATTGCGGGAAAGAATTTTCTGAGCAAGAATCTAAACAAAGGCTGCCTGTAGTATAGATTTCCATTTAAACATGTTACTATAGCAACCTACCTAGTTACCAGTCAACAAATGTTAAGCTTTCTACACGCCATTACAGATGTCGCTACCATATACGAATTCGATTGTTTTCTCTTTAAGTAAACGCGCCAATTTCAAATTTTCGATCGTTTTCGAGATTTACGAAACGGTGACGTAGCTCGTATTTCCAATATATAGTACGTCGTCGGCATTGGGTTCTGTTGTATTTGTACGGCGTGTTACAAGGGGTGATATTAACCCCTAGGGAGCAACGACCATAAGTCAATTTAATCCTTCGATTTTGAACGGACAAAGAGGAGCGTAACAAGGACGACGAGAGATGGGAAATGTCGCGGGCGCGATGTTGTTTAATACATGCGTGTATATTGGTAAACAAAACATGAAACGGTGTGAATGAATGGTTTTTCTGAACGATCCGGTTTGCGATAGCGGTTAGTGTTATGTTCTCCGAAAGAGCCCGCATTTCAGAAGGATAAGGAAGACTTACCGCCTACGAAGGGTTTAAGAGTGAATAGAAAAATAAAGGGGAATACGAATAGGGTAAGTGGTTTAATTTTTTGGCGGTGAATGTGATTTGAAAATCGCATTTATTTTCATTGAAATTTTTGATTTTATAATTTTTATTTTTAAAACAAATTTAATTCGCAAAAAATGGCTCTGTAAAGTAGTAAAATTTTATATGTGGCTATATATTTTTTTTTATTTCTCTTCTAACGAATGCATCTTTTATATTTCCTAGACTTAAAAGCTTTATTGCGGCGTTCCTCTGTTTTAATTTTAGTGTCGAATAAAATCTGTTGTATTGATTGTTGTTACTTTAACTGATTCTTTTCCTTTTTTTATGTTGTATACCCTTGGTTTTTTGCGCTTTTCATTATAAAGTATTCTACAGCGAAAATTATATTTTCATATATAAGAAATAAGTATTAAAATATGACGATTTTTATTGTACGTATGTAGGTACATATAGGTGTAATGTCCAAGTATAGAATTTCAAAAGCTCACGTCATTTACATCTTCAATATTTGCTATTGTAATTTGAGCCGATTTATTGTAAATAAATGTAACGTGTATAGTAATACATAAACATAACTAACACTAACAACTATATGCTAGAATGGTTGGTATTGAGTGACATTGAAAAAACTACAATGTCTTATGTACTAATGTCCTTCCACTAATCCTTTGGGTTTCAAGATAGAGGATATGAAAAGATTGAAATTTTTTTTTAGAAAATTTATTTCTCTCCAATGTCTTACAATAAAAGAAATCGCCATCTGGTCGACATGAGCTTTAAAAATAACAACATAACATTACAATATTAGTTCGACATATGTTATAATTTCGTAGCCAACTGCGGGTAAGCGTTCTTTAACATTCATATATTAATTTTGATTTAATTAAATCAAATTTGAAAACAATCATTTTTGTTAAAGTTTTGTACATTGAAAAAAAAAGGTTTATGGACAAACCGGAACTATCGAAGCGAAGCCAAGGGAACTTGTACTATGAAGTACTTTAAGGGAAATAGTGACTCGTTGGAATCAGCGCAATGGTTTTAATACGACCCGAGTGAAAGAAAATTATTTTCGGTGGCGAGTCTGTAAGAGGGAAGGTTTCCGTGAACTCAAAAGAATTTTCAAATTTCCGAAAAAACGCGAATGAAATGGGGTTGTACGTCCTCGAGCAGTTTGTGCCAATTAGAGTTGAGTAAGGTCAAACTGAATGTCGTACAGTATCAACATATCTTGCAGTACAGTTTGTTGTTCACTGTTGAAAAATTCTACGGAATTGTTGTTTTTGTAATTAAATCATTTGTTGCAGTTTAAAATATATTTTTTTTTTTACGTGTAAGAAGTTTTTTTTAAAGTATCAGTATTATCAGATTCTCTTTCAAATAATCTCTTCTTATTAAAAAAAATTGCAATTGAGAACAATTGATACGTATGCCAATATAATCAGTTTTGGTTAACTTTCCAAGCGAATTAATTTAGAATATTAAGATAGCTACATTTACACCAGACATGTTATACAAACCAGTTGTTGTGGATAAACATTTACCTAAAGACAACCTATACATGTCCTGCATCCATCCCCTACGTGTGTGTACCGAATAGAGACGTATGTATCTCAATAACGGGATATTGATCACGTATATTTTACGTACAACAAAATTAGAACAGCCCCTTCAATATGCCGCCACCTCGTAAACCATTTTTTATGACAGTGACCTGGAAATATTTGCACCATATTTTGCTCTTGAATAACACGATATTGACGTGTGGCACGACATATATGTGCCTATACAATATTGGTCTAAAAAGTAACATGTTAAGGTTATTGGTTGAATATTTGTGAACTCAAATTCATAACAGTAATATATCAAACATTAATATAAGAACTACTTTTTCATTTCAACCAAGTCTGCATATCTTACTATTTTATAATTGTGCATGCCTTAAAAAACACTTGAAAATTTCGACCATCTTGGACGCTCAGTTTCTGTTGAACAGTTGTTTGTGGATTAGGATTAGTTTCAAGCGAAGTAACTACAAATGTGCAGAGATTACCATTTGGTACAAAAAGAAATAATCGCAATGATGTGGGTTCAACCTCCGTTCCAAGCAGTTGAGTTCTTAAATGTAAACAAAAACTAGAGTATGATTTCTCCTCATATGTTCTATGTAATACATAGGAACCACTGTTCGTCACGAAGTCCAAGAATCCTTTTGCAACGAAAATTGTAGAAGCAGTAAATTATTAGGATAATATTTCATTTTGATTCTTCGAGCTATTATTTTGCTTTTATTTTTCGAATGATTAATTCTTGCTTCTATGTGAACAAACTTCCAGAAAACGTTGTAGACTTCTTCTGAATAACAGTATATATTTGCTTCGTTTATCCATCCATATTCTCGTCTCGTTTTTCACCATACGTCATTCAGAAAAAGCACTACGTCACCTACCGCTGGGGTGTATAAACTCATGGGGAATCTCATTCCGCGGGAGTATTCTTCTGTCCCAACACTGGCTTGCAACGCTGACCACCGTCAGCGTCAGCGTCAGCTAACGCTGTCCTAGGCGCTCCCGCAACGCTGACAGCGTGTAACATTGTGGAGGTGGAGTAACCCTCTCCATAACCATGAAATTTATTTAAATAAATATTTAAATTTAAATAATTTCCTATATTCATAACATTTGTAGGTACTCGCACTGTCTGGTGGAAAGAAGCGCAGCACCATCTCGGTAAATATTTTCTTGTTATCAAAAATAATAAACATAAAGTAATATATCAAACATCGATATAAGAACTACTTTTTCATTTCAACCAAGTCTGCATATCTTGCTATTTTATAATTGTGCATGCCTTAAAAAACACTTGAAAATTTCGACCATCTTGGACGCTCAGTTCCTGTTGAACAGTTGTTTGTGTCGAGGTTAATCGAATATCGGGCCATCATTAAAATTTTGCATTTGAAAGACAATACGCTCACGCAAAGTGCAGCCAAAAAGTTGCACCATCGGAAAAATTCATCAACTAATTCTAGACAAATACTAAATGGATACCAGAGGCTGTGAGAATCTGAAAAGAGTTTGCCATATATTGACTGACGATTTAGGCATGAAGAACCTAACCGCGCGTTTAGTCCCACGTTTGAAGCAGTTTAAGCGAAATAAGTCACAGTTTTGGCGACGATTAGCACCCGTAGATGAATGTTGGATACATCAGTGCACTGTTGAAGGAGTCGAGATAGTGGATTGCGGAAGATGAATCAGCCCCGAAAAAGGCGAAGACTGTTCCATCGTCTGGGAAACCGATGAGGATTGTTTTTTGGGATAACCAGGGAAATGTAAATAATGTAAATAAAAAGACGGGAGAGTATTACACATCATTGCTTGACAAGCTGAAGGCAGAAATTGCGGAAAAACGGTCGCATTTAAAGAAAAATGAGCTCTTGTTCCACCAAGATAACATGTTTTAAGGCAATCGGGTTTCGAGTTGATACATCGCCCATCCTATTCGCCTGATCTGACACTCTGGTCAAAAGTATTCATTTATATATTTCTAATTGATTGTAAATCAAATGAGAACAATGTTAAGGGCAACAGTTAAACAGAAAAAATTACAAAATAAAATAAAACTTCGCACAAAACACTAAGAAACTCACATTAGACATCGATAGAATAGTAGCTTCCGCAAGAGCAATAGTTTTTTAATACCCTTGTTGCGATTCATAGGACTTCATAGAAAATTTAGTAAATGAGTCGGGCAGCCTATTATAGGTTCTCGATTGGAGACTATTATGTTTACATTCGTTCAATTTGTATACCGCTACATCTAATTTTTCATCAATTTTTGTGATCACGTGTAATACATATTTAGTGTGTAATAAAAAGGCTAAATTTTACAAAATATCTTATTTAATGCTAGCAATGCATATATTTACTTTTGTTGTTATGAATGCTTAGTAGTGTATTATATATGAAAGTAGTAGGAAGGTATTGCATATGAACGTAGGGGGGGAAGACATTATTTAGATTGAAGTATTTTCTACAAGGTTTACCATGCAGCAATTTATTTTTTATTCGGATAGTTAGTTTTTATATAACAAATTACCTCAATTCAAAATGGCATACGACATTTTCGAATGAAACAGCGAGTGTTTAGCTATTTTAACAGCTATTTTCTTTTTCAGGGTATTAGTTACTTTACATAGAGTAAATATTGTCTTAGACAAACTTGTACCCAATTTAATTCAATTCCGAAGAATCGATAATCGATTACATTTCTGTATCCGTTGTTCTTTTTTTAAAATTAAATATTTTCGTTTTATTTTCATTTAATGCTAGATCATTTGTTGTAAACCAGTTTCTACATTAATAGTACTGTTTATTACAATTTTGTCTTGACTATTTACTAAAATAGCGGCACCGTCAGCAAATAAAAACGATAGGCATATAAAAGCGATTGTATGTAAACAATAAATAATAAAATGCCAAGAATAGATTCTTCTGACACTCTATGTTTCACTTTCAAACTCGAGCTCAGATTACCACCCAAAACAAGATACCAACTACCATTTGGACAGATTAAAAAGATGGGAAAAGTATATAAACTTATAAGAAGAATATGTGGAATGAAATTAAATTCGGCAAAAAATACTTGTTAGGTAGAAAACATTTCAAACTACCCTCGTATATAGAAAAATTGACGGCGTACCTAGACTCGATATTTGTGTAACAGGCAAACCTTTTCGGCTGAAGCTAAAACAGATATTTCACAACTTTAACTTGTTCTGCTATCGATTTACTATTGTCGATAAATGTTACCCTTTTGGAAATCGGAAAACATTAATTACACGTTGATATTTGGATTTGGGTGTTTCCAATTTTATAGGCGCACTGTATATCTTCTTCGTTCTGGTACTATTTCCGGTTAATTTCACTGTCGGACTCGGTCATTGTTTTTATACGTATGTCTGTGTTCCTCTCACTCATAAATAATAAATTTACTCACATATACATGTCGTCTCTTTTTTATTTCAAAGAATAATTTGGCGCTACCTATCAATGTAATATTATAATAGATTTAAATATAAACAAAAACAAACGTACAGAATTTACTTTTTCAATCAATTTCAGACAGCTTTCGATATGAGCACTACGGAGTCCGTTGAACCTCCTTCCGATGCAGCCACTTCAAATGCCAACATCCTCTTCGAGGCTTCCACACAAACACCGACAAATGAACAGTGCGATTCTCCCCTGTTTACGCCCAGAGGATATTGTTTGAAGACCAACGACCACAGTAGCCATGCATTGACGAATATCTACAAGATGAAACAGCACGGGCAAGTTAGTCAAGAAATTAACATTTGAATTTATAGCAAATTAAAACTATAGCAATGTAAAATACTTTTAAAAGAAGCTGTTCTTACAGGGAAGATATATCATCGGACCCATATTTTTGTCTACGAAATACTTCCGGTTGAACCAGAAGTGGTTACCAGCTTTTTTACTTTAAATACAATGGTAGACTTTTTATGAGTTCAATTGAGTCTATGGGAGCTCCTTTCGCCTAAGTTCAAATGTTTTCAAGGTATCTGCGATCATGTTGAAATTTTAGCATTTGCATCGCTGTTGTTGAAATTAAATATTTCAGAGTGTCATGAAGATTAAGGTATTTACTTTTATGGAAGTTCGCACCTTTTCGTTATCGTTACTAAATTTTATACAGCCTGTTCATAAACTGTTTCCACATTACTGACATTAATGATTTTTTCTTTAAACTGCATATAATGGGTTAATGTTTTACGGTAGCGTGCCATGAAATAAGTGAGATTATATTAACTGAATATCTAGCATCAATAATTGTCAAGACGTGTCAACACATGTTACGCATTTCTTAAGTCAGATTTTATAAATTATTAGATTAGAAGTGGTTCTAATTTAATGGCCAACGACTGTACAGTGGTTGGAAACATATCCACAATACTGTATTTTATGAGAACAAGATGCACTCATTGTTGAAAATAACCTCACAGCATTTCATTTGATGCAATTTTACTACTCCAAAATTAAATTTTCCTATGACGTCATAGCGTAATTGCGAAAAATAACCACCAAAAATAGACGTCCGCATACATTGACGAGTATATAACATCGTATAGGCTGGTTGCAATTAATGCTCGCCGTTATTATTCTTAAAATGCCCCCATAATCGGACAATTTACGCTTACACGAAAGGTCATGAAAAAAAGACAAAACCTATAACGCGATGGATGACTAGGCCGCCTATTATCCTAATGACATTTAATATATTGTACGGGTATTAACACCCGTTTTGCAGACCTAATGGTATGTCAGCTCGTGCCATATACACTTTTTAAATATAATAGAGTAGTAAACGTAGATACTTAAGGCGATGAGGTCACGATACTCCTCGTAAAATATTAAGTAATACATATTTCACTATTAGCACGAACGTAATGGCGGTACGGAACACCTACGACTATAAATTGGTGAAGATCGGACCCGTCGAAATCTACCGTGAAGTCAAGGATATATTCTAACAATTTAAAATTGTTAATTTGACGAAATTTCTAAGACTAGTGATTTCTAAAATGATTCCGTGCCGATAAAAAAAACATTTTTGCTTTTGCCAACGTTTCATTCAAATTCAGCTACTCACAATTTTACTGTGGTAATCACTGAATGGATGAAGAATGCAAAGCTGAGTAGAAGCAAAAGAGAACGCACGGAGATAAGGTGCTTGAACACGGAAAAGATACTGATTTTCAACCGTATTACCGAATATTTCTATCGTACGGTTGAAAATGAGGATCGACGCTTCCTCGAAATAGCTGTGCGATGCGGAGTGTGCCGATACTTTTGTGTTGTTTGCCGAAATATATCTATAGACAGTCAAGTTGTACCACAACTTGGAGGCAGGTGACGATGCAAGGCAATTGCAGTGCATCTTTGGGGGAGCTTTTTTCTTTTCAAAAGCAGACATTTTCATAAATTAATCACTTTTACCACAAATGGTGTTCCATTGCCCCAAAACTGTCGATATTGGAACAGAAACAATCCCCATTTCGTAATTCATACAACAAAGCAGTATTTTAGAAAAGTTAATGTTTGGTGTGGTGCTTTATACGAGCTGGGAATCTTTGAACTCTACTTTAGGAAAATTAAATCAACAAACTTACAAAATTTTGGAAACATTTTTTGACGAACTTGCCTTAAATATTCGACAATCACGTTTCTTTCGACAGGACGGTTTCCACGCAAGTGATTACTAATTGGCTAAATAATCGATTTGGTGAAAGACGGTTTGAGCGAATAAGGGTGACATTTTGGCCAGCTAGATGCCCGGATCTTACATTAATGGATTTTCTTGTTTGGAGGAGGGTAAAACAAATAGTTTACCGAGAACATATTTCGAATAATAAAAGACAAAGTAACACACGTAATTCGCAAATGTAAACGTTTTAAATTAGTATTATTCAATTAATAAATTATTAGTGTTAAGCTAATAAGTTGTGTTAATAATTAAGTGTATTTATTTAATCAAAAAATAAGGATATTTAAAAAATTGTGATTTCATGAAAGGAGACCGATCATTGCGAAAATTTGCGTATGTCCATAGCTGAGTATTAGCAGTTATATAGCAGTTTAGCCATTAGTTCGACAAGAAACGAACAATGAAACTATCTTTATCAGATATTCTCTATTTGGTAGATACGTGGGTGGTGACTTACATTTTTATCTATTTACAGCTTTGTGATATCACTTTGAAAGTTGGCTTAGAGACTTTTAAAGCCCACAGGGTTATCCTAGCTTCAGTTAGTCCGTATTTCTTTGCGATGTTTAACGGTAACTAACTCCAACATTTTCCTCCAAAATACAAATAAATTTCTCGAAAATACTCTCTTTGTATTAGGCGACATGAAAGAGCATTCCAGTACAGAAATAATATTGCACGACATCGATCCTACGGCCATCGAACTATTGCTAGATTATTCATATACTGGTCAAATAATGATCACCGCTGATAACGTCCAGGTGTTGTTACCTGCCAGCTCCTTGCTGCAAATGCAAGAGGTTAGAGAAGCCTGCTGCAAATTCCTTATGAAGCAGTTGCATCCAACGAATTGTTTGGGGATCAGAAGCTTCGCCGGTAAATCTAAAATTTAGTCTATTCCACGAAGAAAAGTAAATAAATTTTTCATTCTTAGATACTCATTCCTGCAAGGAGCTGCTAGTTAAGTCCCATTGTTTCGCCTTGCAAAATTTTCAACAGGTCGTCAGTACGGAGGAGTTTCTCTTGTTACCTTTCAACGAGGTTTGTTACGTTTGATGTTTCGATTTTGACGGCGGGAAGTTTCTATTACGAATCGTTTTTGTTAAGGTAGAAGAGCTCATTTCCAATAGCCAATTGAATATTTCCTCGGAGGAGGATGTTTTCACCGCCGTTTTAGATTGGGTTAAGCACGATTTGACTAATCGAAGTCAATATATATCCAAGGTAAGTGCACAGAACGTCAATAATGATAATAAGAGCAAAGAGTAAGGTTATTTAAATAAAGGCTAGGTTTTGAAATTCATGCAGGAGGTGTCAATAAATCGATTTACACCATTTTTTTTTTGTTTCTTTCGTTGTTTTTGTTAAATGTTGAAAGGTAAGAATTTAACAAACTACATAGATGTGAAGTAAAATACAGGGTACTAAATTTAGAAAAAACACTACATTCATCTCTCTGTTTTGTTTGAAGTAACAGTTGCTTAACAGAATATATTTTCAACATTTATAGTATACAATGTACAATTTTTTTAAAATATACAAGAAATTCTCCAACGTAAAAAATATTGAAATTTAACATAGATTCTTTCACATTTATGTTACGTTATATTACATTAATACTCAACTTGATTGTACACAAATAAACATTAAGATTCCTTAAAACCGAACAGAAATAAACCACAATATTACATGTTTACATTCATACATCACAACGTATAAAAAATAACAGCAACACAAAGTATAGATATGGTTCTTTTTGCGATTTTCGTTCGTTTCCCGGCATTTTTCAGCTTATGATACACGTCAGACTACCTTTAGTCAATAGAGAGTTTTTGATGACGCGCGTGGATAATGAGCAATTGGTTCGTGAGGACAGCCAATGTAGAGAACTTCTTCTTGAAGCCATGAGATACCATCTAGCACCCGAGAGACGATGCGCTTTGGCTACCCCGAGGACCACAGAACGCAAACCCAAGGGAGCTGAACCGTATCTGTTCGCCATCGGTAAGATTTACTTTACCGGAAGATCTTGATCTTTTCCATAATCACTTCGGGTAGCACGAAATACAGCAGCACTCCTAATGTAATTAGTAAAACGATAATACAGGTTACTACAACACACGAGCACATTTTTTTCTCTAACTAATTTTGCATTGAATTCCCACAATGAATGGGCGATTAAACGACGATCGCGTGGGATTTCGTTTATTGCACTTTGATGTCGTGTAGTATTCAAGAAAATTCAGTTTCACGTTCGTCATGGAACTCTAATACGATTGCCTCGATTCTCCTAAACGGATTAAAGCGATTTAGACACCAATACTATACTCCCCGATAAATTGACTTGTAAAAAAAGATCAAATTGGCACTTTTTCCGAGTGTCGAACAACAAAAATAAAAGATTAGCATAAAAACATATAATATAAGAAAAGAAACATTTATAAAAATGAAAATAGGACAAACACCTGTCTGTTTTAGAATAAAAAAAGAAAAAGGAATACGTACATTTTTATAGCTTGCAAAGAAAAAAGAAATCGGTGATACGCGAAAATATTTTTTCTTAATTTTGTTTTGATAAGTAAATATACACTGTGCGAATCATCTAAACTTTCTTAGTTAATTTTCCTTATTTGAGATGTTGAATACGGCGCTTAAACTTAGGATAAAACATACAGGGAGTTATAAAAGTTAAAACGTGAACTGAAATTCTTCACAATCAAGCTACTCTTGTTACTAATTTGTATTTTTAAATGTTGTTGAAGAACCTTGATCCTAATCTGATCAAAAGCTTAATTCTTGTCTCAGGGGGTGGATCTCTATTCGCTATCCATTCTGAATGCGAAGTCTACAATCCAAGAACAGACACTTGGTCAGCAGTAGCTGCCATGCAATGGAGAAGATCCAGGTCGGGTGTTACTGGCCTTAGGAGGCTTTTATACGTTGTAGGTGGCTACGATGGCGCTTCGGATCTCGCAACAGCCGAATGTTATAACCCCCTTGTGAATTCGTGGACATCAATAATGCCGATGGGCACTAAAAGGTCCTGTTTAGGTACCAACCAAAAAGCAGAGTGTTAACATTTGAATTCGATTAATTCTTTTTTTTTGGAAAGGGATTTGTTCTTTCGACGGATTGATCTACGTTTGTGGCGGATACGACGGCGCATCTTGTTTGAGCAGCATGGAAAGATTCGATCCGCTAACTGGAGTTTGGTGCAGCTGTCCTGCGATGAGTACAAGAAGACGGTATTGCAGGGTCGCTGTGGTAGAAAACTGTGTTTACGCCCTCGGAGGTTTCGATTCCACCAATTATCAAGCTTCCGTCGAAAGGTAGGGACTAATAATTTTGGTGATCATTTCGAGAAATACCGAATGTTAAATGCCCCAGATTTGACCCACGCGTTGGTAGTTGGTCCCCAGTACCTTCCATGTCTTCCAGGAGGAGTAGTTGCGGCGTCGCAGCTCTTAATGGACAGCTATACTGCATCGGAGGTATTTTCTGTACCGTTTAACTAAATTCCCATCAAAATTCTTTTTTATTTCGAACAGGAAATGATGGCACCATGTGCATGTCCAGCGGGGAGCGCTTTAACATCCGAAGAAACGCCTGGGAACCCATCCCGTCTATGCACAACAGACGCTCGACCCATGAAGTAGTTGCAATCGATGGTTCTATATATGCTATAGGTGGAAATGATGGATCCTCCTCGTTAAATTCCGTCGAAAAATATGATCTCAAGATCAATAAATGGCTGGTGGTGTCCTCTATGGTGACCAGAAGAAGTTCGGTGGGCGCAGCTATCTTAGATTGCATCAATATAGAGCATGTATTGAGAACAACGAAAAGTTGACGTTACTAAGGTTATTTTAGGCTTGCTTAGAGATTTCGATTTTTTTTTACGAATTAAAGGCGGCTATGGTAAATGTTGATGTTATGCTTGTTAAAATAATTGCTTTAGAAGAGAAAAAGAAGATAAGTAAGTAAGCTTTTTGATAATGACAACATTTTTGACAATACTATTTTACACATTTAAAATATTTTATAATCTATAACTAAAAAAATACGAATTTATACTTTAACTAATGATTATCAACTATTTTTCCATTGCATATTAAGGAATATGAAAGCACTGCATTACTTACACTATTGCAATACAATATTTTTGTACAACAAATGATTTTAAAGAGGCAGGGAATTGATATTTATCCCAAGAAACGTTATTATTGATAATTTAGGTAAATTTATACGTTTTAAAATTTTTATAAAGACGTTCTGTGATAATCTTGGAATTTTATCATTTAATTTCAATTCACTAAGCTTTCCTTCTTGGTTTCCGATCATCACTATACGATCCAATTTAATTCTTAGATAAAAAAACAAAAAACATAATTATTAGGAAATAAAAACAGTATTACTGAGATGGAACGTAATAGCAATCTTACTAGTCACCTATTGTTAGATTATAGTAAATATCAAATATCAAATAGTAAATATCGCTTTTTAGAAAGTAGTGCAAGGTATCGTTACGTTTGATTGGTAAAAAACTAACCTACTCTTCGTTATTTATTTGTTTCATTTACCATTTTCTTTTAAATAGCTTTAATATTTGATGTATGTACAAATACTTGGTCTGCCTATATACAAAAGCACTGCCAATTATTACCTATGTTTTTACAGTGAAGTTTTATTCTATGTACTTTGATTGTACGACACTTTTATTGTATTTTAAACGAATAATTTAGTAAAAATTTGTTTAAAGAAACGTGTGTTATTGTTCTTAATTTCCTTCTCAACTGGAAAATTGATATTTTCTATAGAAAAAAAAATTTTTTTGACTGTTCAGTAATTTTGGTGTACACTGTATACACAGTGCAATTAAGAATTGTTTTTCAACATTAATTAGAGATGAGCAAATATTTAAAGTATATCAAAGTTTATTCTATATTAGCTGAAATTGTAACGCCCAATTTTGATGTACGTACAAGATTTTCTTTAAAAAAAAAAGACAATAATTTCAAAACTTGAAAAGATTTAAGAATGTAGCCTATTTTCCGCGCATGTCAATAGAGATGTACAAAGACCGGCGATTCTAGTCTGGATTAGCCATTTTTCATCACGTTTTCGTTTGAATATTAAACTTTATTTTAATAGTGGAAGGTGTCCTTTTAAAAATCCTCGAAAATGGCACAAAGCAAATTAAACGATCTTGCCGGGAAATTTGGTAAAGGTGGACCGCCTGGTTTAAATTTAGGACTTAAAATATTAGCCGCTGGAGGGTTAGCTGCATACGGTATTGCACAATCGTTGTATACAGGTTAGTGTCTAACATACCTTCAGTTACAAATTATTCAAATTTACAATAAACATTCAAAGATATATCGAATTTAATTTTGAGGTTATATTTATTATCATTTAGAATTACTTTATTTACAGTTGATGGTGGTCACAGAGCGATTATTTTCAATAGAGTAGGAGGCGTACAGAATGAAATCTACACAGAAGGATTGCATTTTCGAGTACCCTGGTTCCAATATCCTATTATCTATGATATTCGGTATGCCGTCATTTTATGAAAGTCGAAATCTAAACTTAATTGTTTTCTGCAATCGTTTCAGCTCACGACCTAGAAAAATATCCTCACCAACAGGTTCTAAAGATTTACAAATGGTTAACATCTCCCTCCGTGTGTTATCTCGACCAGATGCTCAACAACTTCCCGATATGTACAGACAGCTTGGTTTAGATTACGATGAGAAAGTTTTGCCTTCAATCTGTAATGAAGTATTGAAATCTGTCGTTGCTAAGTTTAACGCAGCTCAATTGATTACGCAACGTCAACAAGTATGTTAACTTTGGCATGAGATCATTCATTAACATGTAATTTCATTTGATAGGTGTCCTTGTTGGTTAGACGAGAACTAGTAGAACGTGCGAAGGATTTCAACATAATCCTAGATGATGTTTCGATCACGGAATTATCTTTTGGAAAAGAATATACTGCTGCTGTTGAAGCAAAACAAGTTGCACAGCAAGAAGCTCAAAGGGCCGCATTTATCGTCGAGAGGGCGAAGCAAGAGAGACAGCAGAAGATTGTGCAAGCCGAAGGTGAAGCTGAAGCGGCTAAGATGTTAGGCGAGGCTATCGGACAGAATCCTGGTTATTTGAAATTGAGAAAGATCCGGGCTGCCCAAAATATTTCACGAACGGTAGCTATTAAGTTTTATTTCATGTAAGAGGTTTCTTTAAAGGATTTCCTTTTTGTTTCTTAGATCGCCAATTCGCAGAACAGGGTATATCTTAGTGGCAATAGTCTTATGCTGAATATTCAAGATAAAGAGTTCGATGACCAGTCCGACAAGCTTAAAAGTAAGAAGTGAGTTACGAAGCAATTTTCTCATCGAATAAAAATGCATGGAAGTAAAATGTCTAGGCAAATTCATGCTGTTTTTTCTTCACTTGCATAGCTGAATTTGTCTTGCAGTTGCTTCATTAGTAGTTACATTTGTATATAAAACTGAACAAGTTCAGTATGATTGAATCAGACTGATTTTTTGTGCATTTTTGGCTAATTTACATGAAAGCACAATTATATAAAAGATATTCCAAAATCAAACCATTAAACTTTGTATTGCCTTACGTTACGTATGAATGTTATTGAATTGTATGGAAAAATAATAAAATTGTTGCTCATTTTTTATCTTGTTTTCTTTTTTTTGTATTTTAAAAAATTGTATTGATTATAGAGTATGAAGAAAAATAATGCTTTTTATCGTGAATTTCAGATAGCGACAATCCGTTAGTCTTCTATCAAGCAAGCATTGTCCACCAACAACCACAACAAACTAGGCGGAAAGGTGTATTAAATTCTGCTTTAGAAATAGGTAGTCACTTAGTGGGAAACAATTAAAAGTTTTGAAATGGAAAATGTATTTTCAATTGTGCATTTAAGACGATGCATTTTTTAATTATAGATGTATATCTATATAGTGATATTATATTGTTTCTAAAAAAAAGGAAGAAATTGAGTGTTATTTTTCTAACTAACCATATAAAAAATTCAAACAAAATCTAATAATCTTGATTAAACAATCAATTGTAGGTGGCTAAAATAATAACTTTCCTCTCGTTACTTGTGCGGTGGATGATTTAATTAATACTAAGGTCTATATCTTCTTTGGTTATTGTTCTTGGGCACCCCTTTTTTGATGATAAGATGCATAAAATTTCAAATGTGTGGATTTCGTATTTGAATATCGCGGTGACCAACATAGCTTTGTGGGGTAAATTGGAACTATATTGTCTGCTGGAGCACCATCTTTATGTGAAATATTATTCTAGCGTTATAGTATTACCGTCTCTACAGTTACCGTAAGATGGATCCGTTATGCTTATAGTCTATGATCTAAATAGATACGTGTTAAGGCATATTTTATTAAATAAATAATATATAAATATATTTCACAGAACAAACCGGAAATAAAAGAAAATACTGAATTGTAATTTAAAATCAATACGAGCTATGATTTTAACATCAACTTTAAAAATATAGTTCTTTTGTTTAGGATAATCAATTGTTTGCCATTGCTGCTTGAAAACCATTTCACTTCCGCTTGCATACATGATTTGTTTACGTTATAATCTTATTGTAATATACATAACTATGACGAAGATGGGATTCGCCGTAACGCTTACACAATAACTAGATCGCAGATGCATTTCTTGCGCGCAAATAGACAAGTACTGGCATATACAGTCGATTAGAAAAGTTCTTGTACAGCAGATATAATGTCTGAATTCATAATTCCACCCTGTAACATAAATCTACCTAATTACACGATTAATTAAGAAAACGGGAGTTGTTTTAGTAGGATTTTCTGTCAATTTATCTTTGCTCAAAATATATATTGTTGGGGATAGGCTTATCAGTACAGATTTTCCTGTTCCAGTACAGCTTGTCTATAACGGGCGCTGGACTGTATTGGTATTACGGGGTGGGATCTTCATGGAATGTGTATTTTCCCGTAGTCTCCCCGCAGTATCCAGATAGTATTTGGGTGCCATTACTGAGCATCCCGCCGTCAATAATTATAGCAAGACCGTTTCGAGGACGTAAAGATCCCCATTCTCAACCGGTGACCAAATGATTCGGTCGTCCCGGATTGTTTGATTAAACTTGTGTGGTGCGTAGGTTGGCGATACTTTTGTATTGTTAGCCATTGTTTCTTCTTTCTCTCCGCCTTATAATCAGTAGATTTTCCTTGACGATTCTTCTCTTCTCTTTATATTATTACTATATCTATCTCAGCTTCAATTTGTGTAGGGGTATCGCCTTTGTAAGAATTTAATTAATTAATTAATTAATAATTTAAGGGCGGTTAGATATTCAATTTTTTCGATTGTTAAATAAAAACTGAGCGTCTAACGTAAATGATAGACAGGCCCTTGCTAAAAAGCAAATTAATTCCTTAATCCTTTAGCGATTTCTGGATTGCTTTAATCACTTTGGGTAAATTTAAAACATAGATTAAAGAGAACAACTAGTCGAACCTTTAATTCTATGTCAGGGACAATAAATAATGCAATTACGACCATACTGTATTTTAAGAGGAGAGCACGTTTAAATTATACGATTCAGGTTCATGCCCTACTTTATCGATTGGGTTATTTTGGTAAACGAATCGTCATCCTTTATTCTATTTTTCTCCGTTTTTTTTTTTTGTTTCTTGTTATTCATCTCCGATGCTACATTATTATTCTCGCGGCTATTCTTCTTTTTTTTGCTCTCTTTTCCGCTCTTCTTCGCTCGACTACTACATTTTGCATGAAAGAAGAAGAAAAAGAAGCTGCGCCACGCTGCTCTCCAGCATAGCGGGAGAGGGACGAGATGTCGAAATGTGCTCGAAAAATTAAAATAATCGGGTCATGTTTATTTCATTAGGTCAGATGGTCACAAGTCCAAATACTTCTGCTTGCTTCTCCCCGATATGGTTATTTATGCTCCTGCTGTTGGTATTACTGTTTTATATTTCGTTTTCTATTTTTTGCTTCACCATTTGTTCTTAGAACTCGTCGATTTCTTTCGGGAAAACGATTGGTGTAACGGTAAGAAGTTTAAAAGTATCCGAATTACGACTACCAGTAAACGATGAAACACCAATGGAATATCCTCTCGAAAACAAACGTATTGTCTGCCAAAAATTGACAAACTTGAATGAACTTGGATGGAAATAACAGCAATTAACCGAACAGGAATTTAATAACGACAATGTTAAATAATAAATAGAATTTTCACTTATAAAATTGACATTTCGCAAATCGACAATGCTGATCATAGTTCATTTCAAACTAGTAGAAAGTAACAGAACGTTCTAAATGAAGTTATTGATCAAAAAAGCCATTAAAGAGAATTAATAGAAGTAATGAGGAGGAAGAATTGTGCCAAGGAATTATGACTGATATGGGCCCAACTAAAAGCCATCCTAAGGCGAACAAATCAACCTCTCAAATTTAGTAATAGCACCCTAAACAATGTTAAAAATGCGTCTTGGGAAGATCTACATACTGACCGCGTCGTGCGGTTGGTAATACCGGTCCTAACATATTGCAATATAACATTAAGAGAAAATTTTAAATGTTAAAGATTTTTTTAAATGGGTTTATAACGGACGACACATTATACATTTGACTTTGCATTTTGGAAGCGTTGGGTTGGGCCTCAGTGGTTCTGTTTTAGGGTGGATTGAAATCAATGGTAAAAAAACAAGGTTTAACATTTTTATAATTCCAATTTTCAAAATGTTCAGCAAAACTGCTCCGCTCAAAAAAATTTCTCCTTTGCAATTGCTAAATGTGTGATTTTATAATCAGTTATTTCGACTTTCATGTTGAGAAAATTGTTGAAAGTGTATTGGGAAGAGCGTCCCAACGAGTAGCTGCAAAAAACACTTTGAAACTAAAATTTATGAAAGGAAAACACGATATTGAGTTACTATTAATGAAGAAACAAGTAGAATTTGATACGTAATTAAAAAAGGAAGAACATAGTTTAACAATTGAAATTCTTCGATTGCAAAAAACAAATAAAAACAAAAAAAAATAGGTATAGTATGGAATATTTGCAAATATATGTACAATAAATCATCATCAAGTATATTACAGTACCTGGCTGAAATATTCGTATATTAATTGGTACCTAGCAGCATTGTTTATCTCTTCATTATTATCCTGGATACGGCCAACGTCAACTGCAAACCTTGTTCTTCCTCTGTAGTTAATGGTGGCAATTCTTCATTAAATATTACAACTATATCGTGTGGTACAGTTGTTGCAATTACAACAGCTTCAACTTTATTAAACTTCAGCCTTATTCCAACCGAATCTTCTTTCTCGAAATCGTGTTAAATGTTATAAAACTCGGCACTGATACTTCACTAACATTTCTTCGTTTGTGGTTGGCATTTTAATGAATATTGCATGTAATCTGGCAATTGCTCTACTAATCGTAAACTATTCGACTTGCCAATTATTTATCGATGCCACTAAGATCTGCTACAGATTGAACAATTTTAGTAGGTAATGTTCAATATTACAGAACCTACCTTCCTGTGGGACGCGATATTTCCAGCGTAAAACGAGCAGGATTCTTTGAAAAGCGAAATCGCTGCAAAAATTCAGACTCTTTCCATAGTTGGAAATGATTTTCTCGATTTCAAAAAACTTTAAGCGCCCGTTGACGAGCAACAACATCAGTAAGTTCCAATGTGTCTTCGCCATCGGTTAAAATTCCTATCCAATCTTCCATAATCTCAATGCAACCGAATTCTTACAGGCAATAACAAATTTAGGGACGAGACAAAGTATTTTAATGTGATATTGCTGTCGATCACATTGCTGTCGAGTTGTGAAAAAGTGGTAGAAAGTGCTAGAAATCGAACCTCCATCCTGTTGGGTGTAACCGTTTTCCATCTACGGGCATTACGTGTTGATTGGATGTTTTTAATGTATTAAATAGGATCACACGGGAAGACTAATAGCACCTTTTGATCTTCCCGATGTGTTAAATGTGACATCCCCGTTTCGCCTACAAACTTTGCGGCAGTACGATTTACGACAATCGTATCCTCTCAATGAATGTCAATCCGAATCACTCGCTTTATTAGGATGGAATCGGTAACGCAGCGTTTCAATCATTTCGACAAGATGATTGGTGAATAGGCGTGGACGCTGCAATGTCAAAACGACTAGACTTCCTGGATCTTTAGGTTTGCGCTATCGATTTGTCATCCATACACATTGTAGCAGATCTCATCTATCAATTGGCAATTTGCATTCGCATCGGCGAGGTCCTCCAGACTGATGCGCTACGGAGGACATCTTTTAAGTTTTTACAAAAACGATGAAAGAAAAAAACCTTTTCGTGAATGTACTATATTAAGATTTATATACTTTTACATGCGTTCGAATAGATTTTCGAAACTCATATCCGCTGTGTAGGTACCTCCAAAATATGGTATTTGATGGCTTCAAATGCTTCCTGAAATGATAAAAACGGCTGTCCACGATTTTATTGTTGTTGATTTTATTGACGACTGCTTCTGGTTTACAATTAAACATTAACTGTTATTCGATCCCTCGAAGCAATGCTTGCGACATGTCGTTTTCTTGGAAGTACTTCGTGAACGAACAAGGCTTGTGGGATTCGGTTCATCGAGGAACACCCAAACAGTTGATTGTCGCTTAGTTTCCGGTCCGTATCAATATGTCCAAGTTTCATCACCTTCGTCTGTCGAATTTTTTGAACATTTTCTTACACCAATTGGCACGACTCTTTTTTGTGCTTGGGTCAAATTATGCGAAATTGAATGTACTTGATAAATACGGGAAAATGCGGGATATCCATTCAGGTTCAATTTTAATTTGAGTGATTATTCGCCAAGAAAAAATTTACCAAATCTGCCTCCTTCAAATCAAACAGTCGCTGTAATTTAGAAGGATACATTGCTAGGATCTCTCTTCAAAATTTGCAATTCCGCAAGCGTAAAAGGCTTCGGCTAGTTATAGAAATTAATTAAATGGGAAATTAACATGAACACGACTTTCCTACTATCGACTACAAGCGGTTGCAAAGCTGTGCCATGAGCCGTTAACGACGAAACGCGTTACAGAAGGCGGTGCTGGTAGTTTCTTATTAACTATTCATTTATTTTTGATATTGCATTAACAATATCGATTTTCGGCGGATTAGTATTGGCTATGTTCTGATCTTGTGCTAGTTAGACATCACTAGCCCCTCCATTTTACAGAGGCTTAATACTAAATCTATTGTCGTACGAAATCTTCGTAGACTAACAGTAATAATGTCTATCGCATTCATAATACCATACTTATTCTTCTATTCTATTTTTTTAAATTCAAATTAGACACTTGTGATAGTAATTGTTATGAGGAAATTTTTATTTTAAACAGGTACTTCTATGTTTCTCAGAAGCAGGTTTGTTAAAACTAAGGATTACCTAATGTGCAACGCTTTATTATCTAATAGTCGTACAACGACGTTCTTTACAGTTTTACATCTTATTGCTGTCTTATTTTATGTTTTTTGTTTTATTTTCTAATTAACAGATACATTGAAATTATTATAGCAACCAGGATCCACAAATTATTTTATGAACTTAAAATATATCCCTCGTGACAAGCCCATGCAACAGTAAATTTGTATAATTTGCGACAAACCTTATAAATACAACAATTGGTCAACTGAATCCCATGGCGGTCATCTAAACATTCGCCAAAACATAGGATCAAACGTTAAAGCGTACCGAGAATCCCCTGCAATCCATTCATGTTTGTCTGTACCACAATAACCTAGTTTTATGCGAGGAAAAGAAGCAAAACAAAGCGTAAACACACGGCAAAAAGGAAGCGGAAAGGAAAAAACGACGACCACAAACGACAACATGAAAACTCTTGAATAATAGATTGGGGTGGGAGGCAATCATTGATGATGTCGTCGGATCCATATCCGTTTGAATATACAAGAGCGTTCCTTGCTGCATAATACGCTGCGCTACCGGCCAGAAATAGGAATAGAGAAGGTCCGGCGACCTTGAATCTCCGTTTCCTCCCTTGAAGTATGCGTGATGTTTGTATGAATCGGATCTCCGAACATATGTACTTATCTATGCTTACACAGAGAGCGTGTTGTATGTTGTATGCGGCACAATACCATTACGAATGGATATGGGAAGCCATGTAATTCCCGGAAGATCCATCTTATGTTTCTGGTCTGCTAAGTAAATTTCTCTAGTTTGCGCGTAAACCATAATAAGCGTCTTCCTCTTAATATTTGAATGGAATATCCTACTTCTTCGATCTGTTGTTCTTTTCGGTGAAATAATGTTTATGAAGATGTAAAAATACAATCAGTAGCAAATATTAATTTTTCAAACATTTCAATGAAAAGATACACGAAAACATACTTCAGTGTCAAATTGAAGTAATTTATTTAAATTCTGAAAAGAACGAAACCCCTCAAAATAATAGTTTAAATTAAATTAAGAGCTCAACATTTTCTCCATTACATTCTACACATTTTTGATAACGCCTAATTAAGGCTGTATCGGTTACGTTTCGTGAATTTTCTCGCGCTCGTTGTGATCTCTTTTAAATCTACGACATTTCTGGAAGGTGTATTGTAAATTAGACTTTTTAAATGTTCTCAAAGAAAGTAGTTCAAAGAACCTAAATCAGCAGAACGAAATGGCTCTCTTATGGTACCACTATTCATTATCTCGGAAATACCTTGTCCAGATGTGTTACTGTTACGGGCACGGGCGCACAGTGGTGCCTGAAGGAGAAAATCTGCAAAATTAAAACTCCTCCAACGGCAATGTCCCGGATATGTTTTCATCCCTAAGTACGTTGTTATTTCAAACAGTGATCTATATGTACCTAGTGATGAATAAGAATTCATCATGGGAGGAGAGACTAAATGATGGGATATCGGAGGTGGGAGGTGAGCAGTTAAACTATTGCTGTAATAACGAAAATGTCTCTGGGACGTTTTAGTCGGAAGATGAAGGAGGTTTATTACATCAAAGAACACTTTCTTAACAAGAACAGTGAGTGGTTGAAACTCAATTTAATCGTACCGTTGAGTACATACTAATACCGTTAGTTCAAAGTCTCTACTTGGTGCAAGAAACGTGGGACGTAAACTAACCAAAAGCTTTTCCGATTGTAGAAGCTTTAAATTTAATACTAGAGAGTGATTAGATTATTTGAATGTAGTTCCTATTTTTTTGAGTATTTTTTCGTTAAAGCAGAAGGGTTTATTCATTTATTAATTTTTCTAAGAAGTCAACTTTTCTCAAATTCATCTTTTTCGATATTCACATTTGCTTTCAGAAAAATTAGTGTTTCTTAACGTATTAGCCACACGAATACATTCTCTATAAATTATCATCACGTCTTAGTACTCTTACAGCACGAAAACGTTAACAATTTTCAAACATGTGAGGTTCTCAACAACTTTTCAATTTATTAGAGGACATGCTCATATTATTTAGACATTATCTGCATTACATTTACATAATACAATAACTTATCTTTGATTTAATGTAAAATTATCAATTTATCTTCATTAATTCGAAATTTATGAGCAAGTACCTATGACCAAATGGGTTGGTAGCAATCAATGGTGGGAAGGAGAGCCGAGATTTGAAGGTTTAAGGGGGCAAGGTTGCCTACAACTAAATTTTGAGATATTTTGATGGCCTAAAACAATTCCTTTTCGTTACTAATTTCAGCTGAATACAAATATCTTCCAATATCTGTACTTCTATGAAAAACCGGAAACAAGACTTTTGCGAAGCCCTTCTAAAGCTATAGAAGAGCTTCAAAAAAGTTTTGCGAAGGGACTACATTTTTTATCTACATCACTGGTAGTGTGGTAAGGACACATAAATATGTTGCAGATTCCAAAAATCGAATAAAAAGTACAATATTCCATTAAAAAAGAAATAGAAAAGGCGGCGGCACTTAACGGTAACGTATTTGATTTAAAAAATTTTGCCGTGAAAAGTGCCCCCACCGTACATTGATAACGAAGTTTATTAACGGCGTTTTAAATCAATTAATATAAGTCTGTGTGTTGAATAACAGTGACAAATAGCTTATACTAAAAATAATTTAAAGAATTAAACGAAGTGATGGATTGCTACTGATGAAACAATTCTTGTTCAATCAAAGAAAAACACTCGGTAATTGTTTCACGAAATTTATGTTATTACTAATTGTTTCTCCTTGATTGTGTAAAAATAATTTGTTACATTTGACGGACATTTTTGGATGTCACATCAAAATGCACGTAACATGAAACTGTAGTTTGTACGTATTGCTCCTCATCACCTGCGTCTCACTCGATTTGTGCCTAAGTAGGACCTTCGACTGACGGCGAATATTACCGTAGATAAGAGACACATGTTCGCTCTGCAATGAATCCTAAGTAGGCTGTCCGAAATCGTTGAAAAATCGCTTTGCACCGAAAAGCAAATCGCGTCCAAATTACCGTGAATATCAGCACGGAGTTGAGGAAGATTTATCCTCCACTTTGCTGCAGATGTAATGCATTATTTATTAATCGGAATTAGTCAATTTCGTTTCGATGTCGTCTCGATTTTTCCCAATCAAAATGAAACGCTAAAAGGGATACGAGGGGGAAAAGGAATTATTCCCATACTGTTTGACCGTAAGTCGATTCGCCAAATCGGATCCTGTCCTGTTACCGTTTTAATAATGTAATTTAGACTATTCATAATGTATGTGTGTCGTCTCCTGGACCGGGCAACCAATTTGTGAACCAAAAATCTCCAAACGCGTGCATCCTTCTTACATTTTTATTATAGACGTCGCTATATTCAAGGTGAAGGTGATGGCAAGGTTAACAATTTTTTTTGACTGGTCTACCGTTCTGTCTGACGATGATTGTGAATCGGAATTTGCTAATTTTTTACCAACGACGATGACAGCTCAATCGGACACAATACATGGATTTATTTTATTTTGTAACGTTTCGTCATGTCGTTTTCGTCGACATTCTCAAGCCTGTCAGTTTCTTAACGGTTTAATCTTGTATTAAGTAAAGAAGATTACGATTAGTACAATATGAAACCAAGAAGAAGCTGACAGCCTTGAAAATATCGACGAAAATGGTACGACAAAAAATAACAAAATAAAGCAAATAGAAGGAGAATAGTGTTTTTTGTTTTCTTTAACAAAGAAAATAAAACTCTTGAAAATTACAAATTTAAGGTCAAAAATAAAAAAAAACATCATCCTACACATACACGAAGCTCCTTTATGTAGCTCTGATACGTAGTAAATAAAAATGCACCTTTAGCTCTGACTACTCATTTTACATCTTTCTGCTAAATACATTTACCAATTCAAAAGGTAAAAACTGTGTTTTTATGTTTGTTATTATTGTTGTCGGACTTAGTATTTCTCCATTAGCTCACATACAAAAATTGCAGCAATTTAATCCCATAAAAAATATTCAATCTAGATATCAAACGATATTCCATTCAAATGAATGCATTTAAAAATGGGCCATATTGTAAAGGTTAATATTAATAAATGAAATAATGAACATCCCCTTATTGCTTACAGTATATTTATATTTCTTCCGGCGTTCTGCCAAAACTAGTACCAGAAGTAGGAGATGGGAATCGGGGCATTATGAGAGGCATACGATGTAAATTAATTAATACAAATATTTATGTTTGAAAAAAAAAAAACTAGTGGTAGAGTAGGGTGTTCTGTCTGAAAATTGGTAGTTGCTAGAGGAAAGCTGCCGCTTTTCATTTAACACTAGTTGTCCAAAGTATTTTTTAATATTTCCCATTATAATTTCACAGATATTAACACAAGTAGAGACGAACGGTATTACATTCATTTCCTTCAGTAATTTTCCGGAATGATATAAGTAAATAATAATTCCATATCGAAATCATTCTTTCGAAACCAATGAGAACCGACGTGCGATCCTTTAAATAAGTCGCTTATGCAAAGCGGATCCGAGCTGAAGCATCTCGGATGCGTATTAGAAACACAAATTCAACATGCCCTAATTGAATATGCATCCACTTTTGTTCCGTATAAAACGTCTCGTCCGCGCTGGATAGAATGCAGACGTTCGGGTGTTAAGCTTCGTGCTTAAAAGGACCTAAAACATCTCCATACGTATATCCCATCCGACCATTCAAGAATCTATTTTGTTTCCCTCATTCCTCCTATTGTATCATCGAAGATGTTTGAGTACTTGTTCTTAACGCAACTATATCTCATTATTCTGGCACCACTAGCGATCGTAATCTTCCTCGTTGTGAGAAGTACAAAGAAGACGGTCGATCAGGAAGAAACGGAAGCAGGTGATCCGTTGAAAGATCCTCCGCAGCCTGTCAGATTACCGTTGATTGGGCATCTTCATCTGTTGGCTGGATATGAGGTACCATACCAGGCATTTGCCGTTTTGAGGAAGAAATTTGGAGATGTCGTCGAGCTAAAATTGGGCAACGTGAGGAGTTTGGTGGTGTCTGGTCACAAGAATATCCGTGAGATTTTGGTTACTAAGGGGCATCATTTTGATAGCAGGCCGAATTTTGAACGGTACAGGATGCTATTCTCTGGCGATAAGGAGAATTGTAAGTATTAACTTATTGAAGTTTTCTATCGTTTTGTTGAGATATTTCTAGATAAACTACCAGGGTAATAGTCATGTATTAGGTCAGAAATGTATTTGAGGCAGTAATTCTCCACTTAACAACTGTTAAAAGTTCGTCGTTGTCTATAAATTTTATCCTTTTTTAAAAAATACCGGTTACAATACTATCCTTTATTATATATGATATAATCAATCTCTGAAGAGATCTTGATAGCTTAAAGAAAAAAATAAGTAATGATTGCTATTATATTTCCTGAAAAATTGGTGATGTTAAGCATCGTAAAAGTGGGTTGAAGGACCGGATAAGATGTAGTGACTTTGATATTCTAGGAATAAATTAGTTGATAATCAAATATGGATCATTTTCATGCTTACTTACAGATTCGTTATGTCTATTTACCCGTATCTGGTGTAAGATAGTGGGTGGAGATTGAGCCGCTCTCCTGTGGGCTTCTTTTCCAGATTTATTTCAGCTTCTTTCTATCCATGTCTTCCCTATCTCCTCTATGTTAATTCTTAAGTTTATACTAGATTTCTCTCTCTTATATTTTTTAAGGTTCTTTTAGTTTCTGAATTGCTAAATCTGTGGCATTTTCGTCTTCATATAGTGCAAAAGTCTGGATTTTCGAATAGCAAAAGCATTCGTGGAATGTGCGCTAAACTTTCTTATTCTCAGGTACTCGTGTAGAACTCTGAAAATCTTCCTTTCCGGGACACTCTCTAAAGCTATTGATCGTTCTTTTTTTCTATCTTGTATTTTTCAAACATTTGGAATCATCATCTAAAGATTGTCGACTATGTCGGAGCAACTTTATTCCCTCACAGGTGTTAATTGCAAATGAGAATAAATAACTAATAATGCTGCAAATGTTTAGCATATTCATATATTATTAGGGTACTGCTTTTTTACTAAAGTCCTTATAATGAATGACCTTCTTTTCTGTAAATACAATCTACCATTCGCAAATTTTTGAAAAAAAATCAATTTTTAAGATAAGATAATTTCGATAAAATAAAAAATAAATTGGGTCATAACAAATTATCACAAAAATAGAATTACATCAACCCAAAGATTCTAACATCATACTTGATCTGTTACAGCGCTCGCTTTTTGCAATTGGTCCGATCGCCACAAGTTCAAACGCGACATGCTAAAGATGCATACATTTCCGAGAGCATTCACGGCAAAATTCAATTCTTTAGAGCACATAATCAGCAATGAAGCAAACACCCTGGTCTCCAGCATCGAAGGCGTCGTCAAAATCAAGCCTTTCCTTTTAGAAACCATAGGTAACATCTTCGTTGAACATTTCTGTTCGAAAACCTTCAATCAAGACGCGGAATTTACTAAAATGGTCTCGAATTTCGATGAGATCTTCTACGAAGTCAACCAAGGATATGCCGCTGATTTCCTACCCTTCTTACTGCAATTCCACGCTAGTCATTTAGAGAAAATTAACGGGCTAGCTCACGAAATTAGGGCCTTCGTTTTGAAGCGGATAGTTGGTGAAAGATTAGAGACCCTGACCATGGACGATGAACCCCAGGATTACGTCGAAAGTCTCATTAAGCAGGTGAAATATGGAGGCGAGCCGTCATTGTCGTGGAACACAGCTTTATTCGCATTGGAAGATATCATCGGAGGGCATTCGGCTGTTGCGAATTTCTTGGTCAAGGCATTAGCATTCTTGGTTAAAGAGCCTGAAGTTCAGAAACGGATACAGGATGAAATCGATTCGGTGACACATCTAGGAGATAACACCTGGAGGAAAGTTGGAATCTCCGATCGAAGTATGATGCCATACACCGAAGGAAGCATTTTTGAAGTGATCAGGATGATCGCCTCTGCTATTGTTCCAAGAGTATCCAATCAAGATAGTTCTGTAAACGGTAGGTTCGATTCAACTTTTGCTGTGGCGTTAATTATCATTATCTCTATATATTTCTTTTGTTCAAAAACCACATATTGTAATATACCTCTCTTTTTTTGCTTTTTATAGGTTACAAAATCAAGAAAGATACTTTAATCTTCCTAGATAACTACGACCTAAGTATGTCAGAAGAATTCTGGAGCGACCCACACCGTTTCAACCCGGAGAGATTCCTTGTGAACAACCGTTTCGTCAAACCAGAACATTTTCTACCATTCGGGGGCGGTAGAAGGGGTTGCATGGGCTATAAAATGGTTCAATTAGTAGGATTTGGATTGCTAAGCACAATCTTGCAGCATTTCACCGTATTACCCGTGAATTTTGAAAGTTACAAGGTGCCCGTGGGATCTCTAGCGCTACCAGCTGATACATTTTCTTTTAATTTTGACCCAAGGCACATTGGAACTATTATTTAGTTAGAAGCTACTTGGATGCTCTATGAAAGCGTTGCTTGATGTTGCAACGTTAAATATTAGGTAATATTTCTTCTTCTATTTATTGTATTTCATTTGTATTCTGTGTATATATTTATTTCGAAACTAGATCGTCTTTTGTATATAAGGAAAGTATTTTCTTATGTGTTAATATAGTATTAATATCGTCTTTCTTCATACATACGTATATGTAGATTTTGTAGATATATTATCTGATGATTGACTACCGTTGACTGAATAGTTTTACTCTTTAATTTTATTAAAAGAAAGAAAAAAAGAAACATTGTAATTATCAATTGAAAGGAGTATATTAAACACGGTATACATATTGCTATATTTTTATATTCTAGGGTTGAGAGTTGAAATTGTTAACCAGTTAATTGTTAAACCAAAGAGAAATAAATATTTTTGTATATATACATCCAAATGAATTGTTTTTATTTTTTTAGTATTGTTTAAAAGCATTATGGCCTTTAGAGATCGACTACAGCGTTGTTAAAACAGTATTTGTACACAGTGCTTGGCAAATTCTATGCAACAAATCGTGTATTTTCAGGATGGAGGATGTTCTAAATTGCACACATTGTATGATATTCACTTTACCATAGCTTTGGGAAACCATCATGAAATCTATTCACCTAAGCAGATGTAAAGATGAATAGAAAGAAAACCTATTTATTGAAGAAATGTTTATATTGCAATGAATATAATTCCTGACCTAATGGGTTACAATTAGAAACTATTGCTGACGATGAGCTAACTTTTACAGAAGATTATTTCTTTGTAAAATTTGTAACTTTAAAATTTATTACCCATGTGTATTTATAATTAAACTACTGTTCAATTGAAGTGGCCCATTAATAATAAATTAATTAAAATCTATTAAAAAGAAAACAAAAGACGGATGAAACATGAAAATATATAGTATAAGCAATAACTGAATAAGAGTAATGAATAAATTGTTAAAAAAATTACATTATGTGATAATTGGAAAAAATGAATATGTCTAAGCTATATTTGGTTTTATCACAATTGAGAACTTTAAATGTGGCGACTTTCATTTTAATATTTTGTGGGGTCTCCTCGTGCCAATGACGCAGCTAAGCATGCTTTCTATTAGTATACTGAAAAATCTTTGCGGAGTTCTTTCCCATTCATGTCTCACCGCTTCTATAAGCTCATCGAGTTATGGGAGGACGAAGACGAGATCGCAATTGTCGCTCAAGCTCTTCCCAAAAATACTCAGACTGGAGAATTGGGGACCTATATCATTATTTCAGCAACCGGCTAACAGCTGAGAACTAATGTCAAGAAGTCAACGCCAACCTTTCATCTTAAGTGGAAGTATTCATTAGATTTTAGCGACAGGTTAAAATTTGCTATGCATTGCAATAACGCAAATTAAAAGTAAGCTCAATTCATTTAAATAAAAAAATATTTTTTTATTAATTTTTAGCGATTTCTTATTAGCAGACCACTTCAATTGAACCGCAGTTTATTATGTTTTGTGGATTACAGAAGTAGGGTGAGGACCAATCATACCGCACAAAGTAATGGAAATGTGTCTGTAGATTGCACCCCCCTTCAACAACGATTTCCTCTGGATCGCAGGCGCTTGTATCTCTTAACACACACTGTCAGTGATTCTACCAATACCACGAGCAGCGGTATTAACAGCGTTTCTTTGTATTTTTGAACATTCCTTATACAAAATTTACTGAAATAAACATGTTAGCTTTCACGGCCAGAGTCAGTTAAAATTAAACGTGTTTCGGATTTGGACCGTGTCATGGTTGTGTTGGCGAAACGTCGATTAACCATGACACGGTTCAAACCTGGAACACGGTTAGTTTTAACAAAATTTACTGTTTAGGTAACCAGTTCTAACTTGTAGTTGGTATCGCAATCAAACTACTGTGACTATATCTTTGGTTAAGAATGTGACGTTGTTTTCATTTAAAAACTCAGTTTCTTAAAGTGAAACAATTAATTTCTTGTTTTAGTGATTTCTTTGATTCATTCATATCAAATTTGTTATTGCAAATGTCAAGTTTTGTTGATATTAGTGTCTAATGCTATTTTGAGTTAAAGATTTTCTCAGTGTACAAACAAATAATATAATGATGCAATTCTATTCCCCAATTTTTTCTTATTGTTACATATTTTTATTACATTGTAGAGCAGAAGGATAATATAAAAAATTACTCTAATGATTGCCCAGTGAATTTTCAATACAAAATTGTTGTTGTTATGTTCGCATGATTTTTTTCTGTATATTTTGCTACAATTACTTCAGCTTAATCCGCAACTCTTAAACAAAATAAGGTGTTTTAAATTTTAAGACGATATCTATGTTAGAACGCGAATAAAATATTTGTCTGCCGCCTTTTACAAAAAAATTATTTTATAATTCAAATGTGTTGATATAATTGGACATAACGATATTGGATACGGCAGGGGTGGAAATACTAGAACATGAAGTTATGTCAATATATGTAACTTAACAACATTAATTGAATATTACTAAACAATCCGTCAGCAGTCCGAAATATTCCTTCTATCTATATCTATTGTAATGATCTATCGGAAGGGCATAAACATGTTGCTGGACAAATGTATTTTCGGGAGCAAAGGAAGAATTGAAAATTAGTGGTTTGTTAACATTGACGAGTGAAGCCCAGACAAACACAAAGATGTTTGCACCTGTTGTGTCTGATAATTTTCTTTTACTAATATCTCCTTGACATTTAGCGAGTTCGTTAAAATATAAGTATTTTTTTTTCAGCGACTATGAAACACCATATTTGTTTACAAAATTTGTCATAAATTGGGGGTCATGTCAGCATTATTGTACTGTACTTCTTTGCATTACAATGGCTCCATGAGCAGGAAAAAAAAAAACAAGGTAATTTCAAAAGTAAGTTTATTTCACAATAAATAAATATCTACATACACGAATTTCGAAAAATACACATAATAAAATTCATTTGCAATAGTATCTCTTTAACAATAAAATTTGTAAATTCAATCTAATAAAAAAAATTCTAAATCATCGAAAATTATCTGTTTTTATAAATCGTTTACAAATTGGTCTTCTAGATACAGCAACAAATTCATTAAAGATGCCTACTACTTAACATCTGCATCTGTCTAAAACGACAAACTAAATGTTACCGATAACATCTGAATTTGTACATAAGAAAGAGTATCAAAATGGAACAGCATCGAAAGACCATGTTGTTATATTATGTAACAGTCGCGAAAGCCTTTAATAGTAAGTTCTTTTTTTCCCTTTTAGTAATGCTTGGTTTTTAATTTTTTCCAATCTCAATAAGGTAACATCAACCATTCACGTGAGGTAGAGTTGTTTATTAAGTTAAGACGATGTGCTAATAATTTCTTTGGTAATTTTTTATTTATACATATTACCATATCGTTAATTATTAAAAAAAAGTAAAAAAAACAGATAATTTTTCGTATATTCCTACTAATTAATATCACAATAGAACCCACTTTCAAGTGTTATTGATTTAACAATATATCGACATTCTACTTGTAACCAGTAGCTATCCACAAAATAGGACTCTATGATAAACGTTTTTAGGAACAGATCCTTCCTATATTCGAAGCACAGGAAGATCGGGGCACGTTCAGAAATGAATATGGTTTGAATTTTTGTCTGAGAATCGCTTGTAACTAGGTAACTGCTAAGAATTCGAGCTGACTTTGAGACATTTTTTATTTCCTGTAACACTTCAACAAAGCATCGAAGAATTGAAGTTTGAGGAATTCATATTAAAACATCTCCTATTTTAATTTGCCATTTTTCTTTTATTCTTACGAACCTATTTAGAAGTAACATGAAATTTCCAAGTATCCAACCTATTTATTCGAAAATAACCCTAAATTGTATAAAAAAGTTTCTGAACGCGTCCCGGTCTGCGTAAATACTATCCTACTTGCAGAAGATCATTTTTCATCTAAATTTCACACCGGTTGTCTAAAATTACCTAAATTTTGCTCCCCTACGCCAATTACGTCATTTGTATGGTGTACACGTTCGATCTTCCTAACCTATTTTGTTCCAAATCCTCTTCACTTGCAGAAAATCCTTTATTCTCGATTCCGAACAGGGTCTTCTTGCGCATATGATCTTCGATCTCTTCTAGAGTCTTGTTCTTGGTCTCTGGGAGGATGAACTTCGAAAATAGCAAGGCTATTATGGAAGCGGTTAAGAAGACTCCACAAGTACCGCTGAATTTGATGTGATAGATCAGATCGGGATAGAATTTCACGCTTAGAAAGATGAATATCTGCGCTAAACAGATGATAATGCCTCCCATAACGGATCTTACACGGGTTGGGAAGAGTTCTCCCACGAGAATCCATGGGATTGGCAGCATTCCGATCATACTGAAGAAAACGTTGGAAATTACGCAGATTAAAGGAATCGTTGGCCAAATAATATCATGTTGGAGGAGAGCAAAGTACTCGAAGTAAATTACAATGCCTAGCATGCTTAAAGACATCCCGCAACTGGAGATCATGCACAGTAACCTCCTACCATATTTATTGATTAGAATTGCCCCGAAAATTGACATTAAAAATCTAATTCCACCAACAATTATCGAAGAAATGTGTTCGTCGAAATTTACTTGAGCATCTTTGAAGAAGTCGACGGCGTAGAACAAAATAGCGTAGATCCCAGAGGCTTCTTGCAAGAAGAAGAACACTACTAAGATGGCGAATGGTTTCAACGTTGTTGGGCTACAGAAGGTCCCTACGAAATCTTTCCCATCCAGGTTGTCTCCAGCCAATTTCATAGCTGCGAACTCGTCTTGAGCAACCACTATATTTCTTCTGAACCACGTCAAACTCTTCAGGGCTTCCTCTTTTCTATTGACGTGGTGAAGATAACTAGGACTCTCTGGGAGTAATTGCAATGTAATCAACGTGAAGAAACTGAAGGTACAACTGATCAAAGCTACGATTTTCCAGTCTAGAAAGTAGCCTAAAGTATACGTTAAGAGGATGCCGAACGATGCCGATACAGGACCTAAAGCTTGGAAGATGCCTCTGGTTTTAGGTGTAGATATTTCAGTGACATAGGTGTAGCTGGCCGTTGCCATTCCTGCAAAGGAATAAATTACGAATTAAAATGATTTGGCGTTGACATTTAATTAAATGGAAACTTTTGTAAGAGACAAGAATTTGGTAAATTTTGAAGCATTTAACCCAAATAATAAAGAATTACCTGATGCAATCCCAGTGATAAGTCTTCCCGTGTATAGGACATCGATATCTTCCGCTAGACCGATGCAAATCCAACCAATCAAGAATGGTATGCTGCTGAATTGCATCGATCTCCTTCTGCCGCACCATTCAGCTAGTAAACCAGAGAGAATTGCACCGATTGGATTGGTAATAGCACCGAAACTTGCTAGAGCAAGAATGGAAAAAACATATTAATAATTACATCTTTTCTTATGAATTTAGTAAATTAAATTTAGGGAAAAATTATTTTCTTGCTGAAGGTTTGAGATGGACATTTTCTTTATCTTCGGAAATTCT
>LR736874.1:2427329-2461664 GCA_902654985.2 Oryctes borbonicus
CTTGCTGAAGGTTTGAGATGGACATTTTCTTTATCTTCGGAAATTCTGTGTTTGGGGATTTGAAGTCTAATTCATAGTGATGATCACCAAGACTTATTATGCTTATCGATAAGCAGTCGTGGAATCTATTGAGCAATATATTTATGATAGCCAAAACAATGAATACTTATACAAAGAGCTCTCATGTTGCGGAGTAAGAACATGTTTCTATTGAACAACCATCGTAGAATGCGGGTAAAACATATAGTATAGTAGTATAGCCGAAAAATAGTTTCAACTAACGTTAATGATTAGTTATGGTATGGCAACATATAGCTTTGCAAATTATTATTATTGATAATTAAGTAAATCATAGTCAACTGTTAAAAACATGGAAGAGTGCCAACTAAATGAGGAACATATTTAATTAAGGCATCACGGGATATAATGGATTTAACGCTAAGAAATCTTGTACCGAAAAGCCGACAAAAATGCTGAAAATCGTCCGTTAGCTTTCCCACTCCCGACAGATTTAACACTGAACTTAACATTGAACGGTGCTTATTCTATCATCGTCCTGACACGGTGACGTCTGTACATGTATATAACGCAATCTCTGATACAAACTCGTTCGTTTCTCGCACATGTCATTTGGTTGCGGGCATTCGTTCTTAGCGGACCTACCGCGCTCTTGTCCTCGACGTATTTATAGCAATATAGGTGTATATCAGGCGGAGGTATACGTACAATAAGACAGTACGTACAACTTAAATGAGTGGTACAAACGTTTATTCGTAGAAGCGAGCTAGTAGACTGAATTGGTAGAGTACGTTGACTTTTTAATATGCATCGCTTCGACCTTGTGATAGTTTTTCGCCGGTTTACAATAGCTTAAGGCGTGCAATTTCTGTACGAGATTTATCGATACATCGAAGCAGGACCGTATCTAAGGAAATGTAAATGGTTGTAGTAGTAGTTAATTGATGATTAATGAATTAATAATTATGGTTATATTTTATTAGGAAGGATTAATAGATATAACAAATTAGATAGTATACCGGGTGTATCACTGGGAGGGAATTCCTCTGTAACTCGTAAACAGTGACAGATAAGAAAAACAGTTTATATGAATTGTTGTAGATTCATGATTATTTTTACAATACTCCTATTATCAAGTAAATATGATACAACTCGTTAATTTTCGAGGTCTTTATAGTTGTACTTTAATATAGCGGGTGTTCGTCACTAAAGTGCACACCCGGTAAATTTCAAATAGGCACATCTCCATTTTCTTAACAAGAAGAGATTATCATAACCCTCATTGCAGCATTTTTCAACTTAAACTATAACATATTTGTCTTTCTAGTATCTTTCCAAAAATGTAAAAATACACAGTGTGTTCTGTTTCAGATAACAAATTTGACATCACTTCCGATGACACCAATCGACAACATCAACAGAATTTTACCAACGAAACAAACCTTGTAATCTCTTTCCTGTCTACTTAGTTTCCGGATGCCCTTGATGTCCTAAAACCGAGGTAATATGCATCGAATAGTTCAGCATTTAACACCTATGGTGAAGCAGTTGCTGCTGATGGCCTTGCAAGATGTTGTCGTAAAACATGTTGTATTTACGCGACATGTGTAAACAAATCAATATGAATAAATGGATCTCGAAGAAACGCAGTAAATTTCGAACGAGAACTACGTATTTACAGGAAGAAAAAAAAATTGTTACGTGATGAATAGTTTTCAACGCATATTACCCGTGCGGTATTGAATGTTTTATTTCGCTGGAATATTACGCAAGTTTCTTTAAATATGTGTATGCATATGCATGTATGATACCGATAAGTTCTAGCGAATCGATATTAAGCGTTAAAATGCACGTGGATAAGTGAGATTTTTCTTATTCCTTGCGTATATGATACGTTAACAAGAATCAAGTCATCAAGAATGTATCAAACTTTAATTAGGAGAAATAGTAAAGGGGTGTAGCTTTACAGTTACATATTTGGGGGGTGTAAATCAAAGAAACTAGGAGTTAAGTACAGCGTAAATGGCCGCGATTAGCTTCTCAATTAATAGATCGAAAAAATTCTTCTTGAATAAAAATAGATACTCTGGAGAACATAAGAAATTCCACGATCGGAACTCCAGTAGAAATCAACAATAAGAAATTTGTGAGTTCCTCTTCCACAGAATATCGGGTCATATCTTGTATAGGACAAGATATGAAGGATTGGTGTTCCAGCGCATTACTGCAATGGAAGAATCGAATCGACCAAGGCTATCATAACCTATAAACGAAACCGGGCATAAAATTAAATTAGAAAACCTTATTAATTAGAAAATTAGTTAGACGAGAATTAGACACTTACGAAACCACTTATATGAAAAAGAATGCAAATCTATCAAAGGGGGGAAGAGGTGCATTTAGACGTTTAGCTTTGGTAGATTTATTGAAGTAAACCGAACACATGTGTACATTTTGTGTTAATGGTAAGAAACTGAAAGTTCAACACTTCCAACGGTCTTGAAATTAAATATTTGAGAATGTTACTAACATCACTTTTATGGAATGAAATAGCAGGTCACGCGTACCACACCTTATTGTTGTCGTTGCTAGATTTCATACAGGGCGTCCGTAAACTATTTCCAATATAAATATTTTCAGACTAAGAAACTCCTTTTTTCGGAATTTGTTGACTTCAGAGGTAAAGTGCCCTAATACAAATTGCTTATATGCGATGTCGATGTCGATTAAGCTGATAAAAAGTCTACCATTGTATTTAAAATAAGAAAGTTGGTAACCACTTCCGATTCTACAGGTGTTTCGTAGGCGGAAATATTTTAAATTAATAGACCCCATCCCACAACAACTTATTTCGAATTTTCAGAGTTTTATTCATAATAACATAGTTAAAACTTTTCTCGTGAAATACCCTGTACAAGCGGTAAAAGTAGGTAGTTGTAAATATGTTAAAAAAATAAAATTCTTTTTTTCGTCATGGTTCGGTTGCACGGTCGACAACGTGAATCCGCGAATTTCCAAAACAATTGCTCCGAATGAATGCGGAGTGTATCAACACATTAGTGTTGACACTAAACAGGGTTGGGTTGATGCACTTCTACTGTTTTAATAGATGAGATCTGCAAAAAAATGCCAAGGAAGAAGACTAAAATCTGCAGTGTCTATTCCTGAAATGATATATGCAAATGGTTTGGTATTAACACCGAAGATTGGAGGACCTCAGAGGAGCAGCATTAAAGTAAGGCAAGAGATGAATTTGCAATACTTGGATTGAGATGTAAGTGAGAGTGGTTAGATGAGAAAGAAGTATAAGTTTCAGTATGTAATTAGCATGAACGAAAGCGAAAGTATAGAAAATCGGAGTGGATTTAAAGAAGGAAAAAAAGATCATCAGAAGATTCTCGTTAAAAATTTAATTTTAAAAGAGACATCTTTACTCTCAATTTTACTACATCTGATTTTGTTGTATGCGTATACAAATAATCGTGTATTCTAAGAAATACTTTCTCAAATTTACAACTGGGGATAATTTGGATTTGTTTTTGCTTCGCATTACGAAATATGTTGCCCTGCTTTATGGAACGAGGTTAAAATATCGTTGTTCGCAAGATTTTCGCGGTGCTAAATTTATGAAAATGATATGGTAACGACAAGAAATAGAAAGTACATTTGAAGAATGTTTGATGCGTTTTATAAGGAATTCTACGAAAAGCCGCAACCAGAGCAGCTAAAACAAGTTTATATCGCAGGGATTTTCCCATGTAGAAGCGATTCGTAAAGATATAGTTACTCATTGGTCCAATGTTTATGTATGTAGAAGGTTATTCAGAAGAAATTTACATTTATTGATATAGTTAGTTTCAATGTTGAATATGTATAACAACAGAAAAATAGGTATCGTGGTTTTATAAAATTGGCTTGATAATATCCTCCAGCATAGCAAAGTACTGTTGATTCATAAATGTAATTGTTTGATTGTCTTCAAGAATGTATTACCATTTGATGGTTTTTCATTTTTTTACACGATAATTTTATTTAAATGCAATTTTAACAACGTAATTTTTCGTGTAATATGCTTTTAAACTTTTAAATGATGCAATTGCTTGGAAAGTAACACCATACTCCGCATCACTAATGTTTAATTATTTAGTCCGGAACAACTGTTTTGAGGATCAACCGTATGACCGAATGAGGTGAGCAGAAAACTCTAATTCTAACATATCTGTTCTATCCCTACTCCCGAGAAAAATATTTACAAATATCTGATTTAGCCGCCTATACACGCTAAAACTGAAACATGCGAAAAGTACGGACGAAAAGGTCTCTTGTTATTGTAGCACGATACGTGGAATTTCTCACATAATGCCTATGTTAGACTTTCTTAAGAATACGATAATCATGTATATAACACTAACCAATAGCTACATTTATTATGATACTTACATATATAGTCAATGGGAATTTTACCAATCTATTAATTAAGATATTAATTGCGACCATTTTGTGTTTTGCATTAATGTGTAAATAAAATAAAGTGAAGTTGTATAAAAAAAAGAACGGGTAACATTTCAATATAAAGGGGGTTATGGGAACATTTCAACAGCCGGTGCAGAAAATTCGCGAGGATAGGGAGTCGTTGAAATTAGATGTTCTTCCAGGTGATTTTTGAACGATTCAAAATTTATTATGCTCTGTATGGATGTTGGCAAATCGTTAAAAAATTTGGAAACATTATACATCATTTGATGTTGATATAATGAGCTACAATGTCTGTCGTAAACTGTTGGTTAGAGTGTGCGAAGCAGAGCAAGCTATATACATAGAGACCGTGCTCAGTTATAATTTTCAGTTGTCTGAATACGTTCCTACAAGAATCTCGCGATTTCAACCCAACAATTACTCTCGCGATTTATTTTTGTATTAAGAATATCTATCAAGGGTCCCCAGTGCTTAATTCCGTTTCTTAAGAGTCGTCTTAGCACGCGTCTCTTACAGATTTGAACTGTCTCAACGCGTAGACCACCCGCCGACAGCTACTTCGAGAGATTGCCAACATGTTCTTTCTAATTTAGATCAATGTTCTAGCAACATCCTAGCAGCGTATGTTTAACATGTCCTAATTTTCTCAATGAGAGTCTGCGGATTATTTTCTGTCGCTCCAGGTCCACATCCGCATTAACATGATCAGACATAAACCCATTTGCTTCCACAAATTGCGATCGGCTGCTGAGAAATGAACAACACTAATCATGAGAAACCTGCCCTGATCCTATAACTATGGAGCTTGTCCAACAAAATATTGTAACACAATCAAACGCCTTTGTAAAACAAATCAATTGAGATCAGTCTACGATCCAGATTAATTAGATCAGGTGGTGATCTAATTAATAAACATTTCAGGGGTAGTGTCGACACAGCTCGGCTTCCGAAAACCGTGCTGGAAAACATGTAAAGCATTGCGCTCCTCGAAAAAAGAGGATAGCCTTTTACTATACTCTCCAATATTTTGGAAACACTGGAGACTAACGAAATTGTCCTGTAGCTTTCGGGGGTTTTCCTACAATCCTTTTTATAGACTGATATTACTTTACTCTTTCATCATTGATTGAGTTTATTACTCTTTATTTACCTTTCACTAATTTATTTAATGGCAGGCATTTTTTGTAATTTAATTTATTGATGCGTTAATTTTGTCCAGAACCGTACTAAATGTTAAGAAAATTAAAAAATACATTTATTGTGTAACAACTTACTGTTCATTTATCGATATTATACTAATTTTTCATTTCTTTCTAAAATACTTGAAGCCTGACCTGTCTAACGTACTCGCACGCTTCTCTTCTAATCGATCAGACGTTATTGACAAGCGAGGAAGTAGGTGAAAAGTGATCGGCATCCCATTCTCGAAAAAACGGGATCTTTATATCGATGGTCAAATACGATTCATTCGATACAACATTTTTGCATCTCGATCTATACGACCTTTACCTTAATCCGAAAATCGGTTCCTTCCTGTTGTCTTTGAGAACAGGAATTGATACACCTTTTACTCTGTATCATTATTCGCACCGTATTTTGGACTGAGAAATTTTAATAACTAAATCGAAGTGAATTTGCCGAAGATTTTCCGTTTGTTAATTTATAAGGGTAGTCTGAAAAATTTCCATTATAACGTTATAAATAATTACAAGTATTACTATAGATGTAAGAAAAATAAAACTAATAATGGCACGAACATTTTTGACGAGGGATAAATGTGATTCCCAAAACACCTACAGAGCACTACTTTTCATATCTAGATATTCATACTCACCTAACCAAGACGCTTGTTCCATGTTAATCTCGATGCTGGACGAAGTTTTCAGCTGCGGTAAGAGTATAGCGCTGTATCCTTGACATATGCCGATCGAAATCGAAACCGAATGGGCGCAGACAGCGGCCAGAGCCTGTACAACGAGAAAAACGAATGAGAATGAAAGAACATGAAAAAAAGTAACGTTGATAAAACGTGTGTAACCTAAATGTGTAATTAACTCGTACCTTTCAATGACAAGAAATGATTGGAATTTGTTTAGTTGGTTTAGTAGATGTTAGTACATTGTCTTTCTCGCGGCATGATAATTACGAACAAAAACCCAAAAGGAATAGTACAAGACTGAAAATAGCGAAATGGTTTTGTTCGAATATAAACGGAATGATTCACTTGCCTATTATCAAGGTAAATTAATACCAATACGCCATCTATTATTTCTTTTTATGTCCAAACAAAATAGTATATATTGACGACATATTTTTGTAAAAGCGACAATAATAATGTACAATATAATAATAATAATAATTAATAGACAAAATAGTAGTACGGTCACATATTGATATCTGTGCTTGATGTTTCGTAAAAATTACAGCAGCTGTATTTTCTGAGTTGTGTAGCAACTGCCACTTGAGTTGGTAGTGTCTTGCGATTTTCTACAATGTTGAAACTCGAGTGCCGAGAGCCGTGATTAAATTTTTCGCTACAAAAAGTTTTACTTCCAGTGAAATTAAGCTACGTGTATGGCGAAGATTGCCTTCATATTCCGCAATAAAAGAATGGTCAAAGCAATTTCGTTTTGGACGAGAGAGCATCGAAGACGAACCACGTCGGCTAGTTGAAATGCTTTCGAGAGAAGACGTCGGCCTAGCCAAGCATGAATTGTCAGTAAAGTTAGAACTTTCCGATATAGCCGTGCGCGACGTATTCTACATAAGCACCTTAACGTGAAGATGGGTGCCCAGACTTTTGTCAGTAGTGCGAAAAGAACAATGTATGTAGTGAGCAATTTTTGAACATCTATCGCAATAACCAAGAGGATGTTTTTCGGTCCATTGTTATACGGAATGAACTTCTGCTATAACTCTGTAGCAAAAGGAGAGTCAATGGAATGGCGTAGGCCGTGCGAAAAGCGACCAAGGAATGCAAATGCGGCGTAGTCGACCAGAAAGGCAACGTGGCAACGATTTTCTGGGATTCAAAAGGAATCTCACTATTTGATTTTAAGGAAAAGTGGTAAAAAAGATGTTCGACTTCTCCATGATAACGCACCTGTCCATTGTTGCCCAGCTTGCCGCGAGGGACTGTGGCATTCAGAAGCATATTCCTAACCACCCTATAGCCCAGACCTAGCCCTCAGTAACTATAATCTACTTTCAAAACTGAAGAAAAACTTTCGAGGTAGAAAATCTGATAATGACGAGGAGTTGCAGGAGGCTGTTTTGTTGGAAAATTTTGCAGATAAAACCGCAGACTGTTTTTCCAAGGGTATTAAAATGCTAATTTCAAGATGAAATACATATAGACAATATTGAAAAATATCCGTATTATTTTGTTTCTATCACGCTCGGGGATATAGTCAGGCCGGAAAATTCTGGCGCTTACATACGCGATATGTTCTTAACTTCTTACTAGAAAAAACTCTGAAAAATACAGCGTACCATACAGAACAACAGTGAAGCTTCGTTACATACACTTGTTGGATAATTAATAAACACACAAACACGTCTAATATTGTAAAATGTATTTAAATAAAATCAATTAAAAAAAAGGTTCACACACTTGACAACAGTAACCGTCACTACATCATCTTCATTCTACCCTTTACTTTAAACATGGCAACTTCTCTGTTACCGACTTAAGAGAGAATCTAAACTAAGTATAAGCTGTGTTTTATTACAGCGATTTTGGTAACAGAAACCTAAGTATTACGTAGTATTGTTGATAGTATTTCTTGTTATTACATTCCAAAATGTTCGATAAAAGTTTGCAGGTCTAGCGTGATATGTATTTACTTACCAGTGATTGTCTGCAGCATTTGTAGTTATTGTGTCAAGGAATATGAATAAATCCACGCTAACGAGTCTGATGGACAATTCCTTTAATAATAAAACATAACTTTGTTCTTCGCTAGATTTTAATTATAGAATAGTTGTCATGGGTGGATGAGTGATTTAATAGCAATTGTATTACAATAGAAATACATTTCACTATACTCTCGTTAGGCATTAATAGAGATGGGTTCGCATTATATACGAAGCAAGAGAAGTAACAGCTATTCTAGGATACTTCGACTATTGTTAAAGATTTTGTCATCGTTGTTATTTATAACTGTGCATGGCATAAGGGAACTAAAGTTAAATGTGCACATTGGGTGTGTAAAGTAGAATATGCAACAGTACCGTAACAATCCTTATTTAAAGAAGCTGTGATTCAATAATTATTATCGTTAGATTTTAGTGAACGAATGCAATACAATACTGCCAATGGTTTATGAATAATATTAATAACCGAGAATGTTGGGAAACTTTGATCCTTCTTTTTAGCCTTGTTCGGGGCGTCATCTAACTGGAGCCTTTGTATTGCGCTGAAAAGTTCTCCAGGGGATTTAGAGTAAGACACGAGAAATTCAAATTTTGGTTTCTTGTTGAGCTAGATATCACAATTTCATTTCCAAGCAATAGTTAGTACATAATAACTATGTTATGTCAAAATACTATTACACTCCCCGACAAAAACTTACGCGGTAAGATGTTTTAAGGGTTTTAAGGGTTACAACATTTCTTTGCGAAACTAGCAAGATATCTAATTAAGTTTTTATTCGTAAAAGTAAAATAAACTTAAAAATATGTCCTCCAGTAATATATGAACTAAATAATAAATTATTACTCCAATGTTTAAACAATTTCTGCGACAAAAATTTAGACGCTCTGTTGCAAATATAAAACAAAAATCAACAAATGAGTGATCAGTAATGCGCAGATCCTCCATTGTTCTTAATCACTTCCAATAGTCTGTTATTAATAGATTTATATAAATTTAACACATAATTTTGAGGGATATTCTGCCATTCAGTCACTATTGAAGTTTTCAGTTCCTGTACCGTGAAATATTGACGGCCTCCGCCATAAACACGACGTGCCAATTCACTCCACATATTTTCAATAATGTTTAAGTCTGGTGACCGTGCCGGCCACTGTAAAGTTTTAATCTTTTTCCCTTTAAACCATTCAGTAATGGTTTTTGCTTTATGAATTGGCGCGTTATCTTGCTGAAAAACAAAATTGCGCCCAACCCATTGGTTTCCAAAATGTAGAAGATTGTCACACAATAAGTCTTTATACGTCACAGATGTTATTTTGTTTGTGCAAAATACTATCTCACTTTTATCGCGGAATCCGATCACTGCCCATATCATCACAGATCCACCCCCTAATTGTCTGGTCATTTTCACTTTTGGTTCCTTTCTCAGATCATGATAATAATGCGAATGCCCATCCGGTCCGTCCAAATTAAAACGTTTCTCATCGGAAAATATAACTTTTTCCCATTGTTTCTTCCAGGATACGTGTTCTTCAGCAAATCTCAACCTCGCTTCTTTGTGTTTTGCCGAAAGTGGCGGTTTTCTCAACATTTCCTTCCGTGATATTACCGGTGACGCCTTTAAAATCCTTTGAACATTACGCACGTGTGTTTGTACCCCCGCCTGTTCTGCAATAACTCTCGCCGACGCAGAAGAATTGGATGCACACCGCAATATCATGCGTTTATCTCGCTCACTTACAGCTTTCGGTCGCCCCTGGCCTTTTGGTTTGCCGTAATTTTCCGGATCTTTTAAGAAATTTCTAACGGAATGATCGCTTCTTCGTAACCGACGAGCGATTTCCTTCTTACTAACACCATCCTGGTGCCAGGCTAGAACTTTACCCCTTTCTATCAAGGATAATTGCTTTTTTCTACCCATATTGCAAACACTTTATAAAATATAATTTCTCGCGGTGAAATGTGTACACTTTACCAGCCCAACTGCTGCATATAAAGAGAAGTATCAAATTAAACCATGTTTGCTTATATTAATGTAATAAATGCACAGGGTCTAAATTTTTGTTGCATTTAAAATTCCTATTTTGATCTGGGAAAATCTCAATTACCCCTCGTAAAGCAATAAATACCCAGAAATATCTATAAATGGACTATTTACATAACAAGTATTAATAACCCTCATTTACATTTTATATAATGTCTATAAACTTTGTTTCGTAAATAGAAACGATACCGCGTCTATGTTTTTGTCGGGTAGTGTATTCATTCATTTTCCATTTTTTGTTTCACTAACTACAAACTTGTAGCTCTACTGATCAAGCTCGGTGTTACTTGTCTTCAGCTTAGGAAAGGAAGTTAAATAGCATATATTTCCATGTTGAATTCCTAACGCGGTAATGATAGCAACATCGCCTAATCATACCTTAATCAAAGCAGTGTCATGGCCCCTGATTTCTTAGACTTACTAACTCCTCCAGAGTCGAGAAACTCATCAATAATTATTTTTTTTGCAATCAGACGTTCCTAATCTATTATTTACATAAATCGTATAAAATTTGTGGTTATATTAATCGAAACGCATCGTGGTAGATCTGATAAATCCTGGTGGTACAAGGATCTATACTGATTCTGCATCATAAAAGATGCATTAGCATAATTGCCAATAGGATGCACGATAAACCACAACAATTGCTGGAAATCAAATCTTCGTTTCTGGAAATATCGTGCAGTACATCCTCCAACGTAATTAAGAAATAATTAAAAAAAGTTTTGAGGTTAGAGTGTCTCAATTTTCGTATCAATTCTACGTGAATATGTAAATTATGTTCAGAGAAATATTTCGCGTATTTTTAAAAGACCGCATCCTTGATTCTAGTTTGTAAATTCATGGATTTTACTTGTTTTTTCTTTGTTTTGCAATGGTAGCCAGTTGCAATGAAATGCATCAAAAGTCGCATGGTAATAAGAAAACGATTTGCCAATGTGTAAACAATTAAAAACGCAGACCAGATTTTGTCTCTTTTAACTTTAGACGCACGTCATTGCGTTGCCGTATTAGTAGAAACGACTATCAATTTAACTATCTTTCTAAAGTTTTTTACTTTCTTTTTGTATTTTGTAAAAAAAAAAAATCTTTTTAGAACATAGAGAGGACGATTGGAAAGTTTGGGGTAAGTTATTTTGAATAAAGGCAATAATGCCTGGAAAGCGGTTCATTTGAATGAGAATAAGAAAGCTGCACCTGTATATTATCTTGAGTGCTGTTTATGAGATTGATGTTATAATTATGTCTTTACAAAATGTGTATTATTGTAGAGAGTGAAGCATTTAGGGCGATTTTACAGACTATTTGGGCTATCAAAAATATAAAACTTCCACAGACATTTAGGTATATTCGCCAAGAATAATAACAATATTCAATATTGTTATTATTTTATTAGGCCCGTCCTTTTTTTTTTGAGTACATCACATTTGTAATCAAATTAATACACACCAATTGAAATCGCGTTAAATAAAACGCATACATAATTTCCTATCATTTTGTATACCCGAGAGGAAACGGCTTGTTTATTTTAATGGTTCAGAATCCATGAACTTGATGAATACTCGTATAGAACATAAATGCCAAACGCATCCGATTATCTCGTGAAACCAACTGTAGAAGCCGGGTGCTAAGCGGTCAAACGCTGCGCGTAATCATCAATTTTCGTGTGTGCACAATTGTGGCTGGTGTTTGAGTGTTTGAAATTACTTCTCGGTGGCTCACGTGAATTGCGGAAGTATTATTCATACATTTCATACAACGTCGCGGTACCCGATCGAGAGATGAAACTCAAGCGTAGTGTGTCATCTTCTTGCAGTGATACAGGGTTTTCGGCATAAAGAGTCCGTAAGATATTGGATTGGATCATGTACATGCTGTTGAGGATATAACTTTTATCATAAGACTTGAGATCTAGAATTTACTGCTCTTTACGTTAATCGAGTAACCCCAAACTACGCAACTAACTATTTAAAAGGCATTGTTTTTAATTATTTTTTGATATGTTAATTTTATTTTAAATTAAAAATTACATTTATGTTTTGGAATTAGTTTTTTGTTACTTTTTCAAAATTAAAACATTAATATAGACGTTTCTGTCTGGCATACACGAAGTAATATAATTTAGAAAATTGGCCATGAATCCCATTCATTGTAACTTACTGGTTACAATCTTGATATCTCAGATCAAACATCAATACCCGTACGACTTGTCCATCGTCTTAGTTTGGGTAGATGTGATGGCATACGTCAAACATGGCAACACTGCCTGGCCAAAAGCCATTCAAACGTTCAACGACTTTACTGATAACATTCAACAATGTTCTGTGTAAACTAATTTAGGATCGCCTTGTTGAAATACTGAGTAAGTAATCCCTACTTTAAGACTATAATAAGTGGTATTGATGGAGTTCTTTCTTTCGAGTTAAGATTTTTATAAGCACCAAATAAGAATTCTAGTACGCGATAAACAGCTTTAATGTGTATTGGTCCAAATTAAAAAGAATTTTTTTTTTAACTGGCCGTGAACAAATTTTTGCTGTTAACGCCAAAACATAGAGGGTAACACGTCCCTCAAAATCGATTTTCTAAAGTCCCATTTGCTCCTTCCTGGCAGCTTAATACAAATCGTAATTACTGTTTCAAGACAGTTTCGGGACAGCAACATATCTATCGGAAAAGTAAGATCTTCGTACTTCAAGAAGTATTCCTTTGCCGAGTACCCAGTATACGGTTTGCGTAGTATGAGCCGAGTTAATTTGATTACTTTTAAGTACTTCTAATTCGGCGTTGTGGATGACACACGTTCGTAGATAGGAAGCGACGAATTATTCGATTTAGGCGTTTCGTAAACATCGACGGTTCTTGAGGTAAAATTCCGTTGATTATCGCATATAAGATCATAAAATCTATCTCAATAGAGAGTTAAGTAATAGAAAGATGACTCAATCTACCCATTGAGGGATATTATCATTGTTTTGCTTGCCGTATAATGGTATCACGCGAACATTTTGAACATTTGTTCAAGAAATATGCGTAATTTACTTAAAATAAAAGATTAAATCAACGAATTTTTGTAAAAATTAAGAAAATAGTCGATAGGTACCAAAAACAATTCTCATCAATGTACAAAGACGGCTTTTTAAAAATTTATTTCTAGATTGCAAAGTTTCCACCACATTCTAAGCAAAATATAAGATATTCTATGACTAACCCGCTATAAGAAATTTCGCAGAATATCGAAAAAATATAAAAAGCTGGTAACCGTTATGGAAGAATCGAATCGTCAAGCGTAGCACATCACATACAAATGGAAAACCGGGCATGATATTAAATTGGAAAACTTCAAATTAATTAAGAAGGTAACTTCGTCGCGAGAATTAGACGCTTAAGAAACCATTTATATGAAAAAAACTGCAAATTTGTTCAATAGGAATAGGAATAATAGGAAAAGAGGATTGGTGGATTGGTTGATATAAGACTAACGCATGCTTTTGCTTTGTGGTCTATCCAGATTGAGAGAACAACTAATATTGATGCACTAACAACTTACTATTATGGACTGATTGTTTGGGGTGTCTCCACTGACTTTAATACTGGTTTTAACTTACTTATTCGTTGGAGGTTCCCCGACATAGATTTGCTTTTACAGAAAGAAATCCCACTAAGGCTTATAACAAATTACCGAATAAGTACAAGTAAGGGGATTACATTAGGGTATTGTATTTTATTATTTATTAAATTAAATTCTTTTATACATAATATAAGTACTAAGGCACGCATACTTCTAGAGAAATAACGATTTTTACAAAATGTCGATGTGTTTTTCCCACAGTTTTGGGACAATAGTACCTTGATATATTTTGCCTGCAAATTTAGTGATAATATTTAGCATGTTTCAGTAAAAAAAATACAACCTTGCATACGTACGAACTTATAAGATAAAACCCCGTATATGCTCAGACCTTGCTTTACAAGCGTTCAACGCCAACTTTATAATTATTATGTGTAACAGAAGCATCTAATTGAAGTGTTAACCTCGTTCTTGATTCCTGCAGCATTGCATTACGTATTAAAAAAAAAAACAAGTAGAGAAAAAAAGAAACTGTATCAGTCACATACCTAAATCTAACTAAATCTAATCTAATTTGTTTGACTTGGCTAGATCTATAGATATTTACCATATATAAAATGGAAGGCTTTACGCGATGAAGTGAAGCGAGTTCATCATCAAAAAGTAAATAGACAAACGTCCAACCTTAGAGGATGAAAATTGCAGATATGAAAGGAATATTTACGATGTAAATATGCAACACAAAGTGAATAATACGGTTGGATACGGTAATGAACGAATTTTATCATTATTATTAGCAGTAGTAGATCTTTATGTGAAGGCTGAATATGGGTCAAGGAATGGCATTTTGTTTTTCAAAGTTGCTAGTGAATGGATTAACCCAAATCAAGCGATGACAGGTTATGGCAAATGTACGAGATAAAATGGAATGAGAATCTTAACATTTTTGTGAGTTTTGTTCGAGATCGCATTCTGAATATTGATTAGGAATTGGTTCTGTACAATTTTATTATGATTATGTAAGGTTCAATAGGTATAAAGTAGAAATGGACCCAGGAAGTTATCGATCTTTTACAAAGTGAATTCGCGAAATTAGAAGAATTCGTTATGTTACTGATGAAGGAAATCTGGAAAATTAAAAGTAGCTAACGTCGATTTAATTATCGGTTTCTGTTCGGATCATTTTTATATCTATTTCCTCTTTTCGTTTTGCTGTAGCTGTTCTTACTAGATTCCATGTAGCTTTGATCTCATTTTTGTAATTCATCAGATACTCAGAATTATGTGTGATTGTTTACAATCCTCATCGTAATATTTTTTACCTGTGTGTTGCCCCGTCATATCCTCGTAGAGTTGGCGTTTACACTTATCTCTAATTTCTGAAGTTAGCTATGGTTCTTGTTTATTGCTTAACTTGTACTACTCAATTTCAAAAGAAATAGGCATCCCACAAGGATCCCGCTTAGGTCCAATGCTTCATTTATTTTTTACCAATGATATTGTTTATTTGATTAAATCTTTCGTGGTAATAATTTCAATATTGAGAGTAGATTTGGTGACACTAAAGGGCGACCCAAATAATTCTTATTGAGTTATTTAGAGCCACCGTCGTGCACAGATTAAGAAAAACACAATGTAATTACCCGGATATATATTAGGTGACATTAAAAACTAATCTAAAGACAACGACTTATGCTTTTCTTTTTTCTATCGGACTCGGTCTAATATCAAAATAATTATGTCCTCTAAACTATAGGAAATTGCGTGATCGTTTGAGAGATTTTAAGTATACAAAAAAGCAATACGTAATCAGGTACATTGGATTACCTTTTGAGGACGATATTTTCGTTGTACATTAATTTTATAATGTTTAGTGTTGCTGTCAAGAAGAACTAAGGAGTTGACTTAAGTAGTAAAACAAACGTCGTTATTTCCTCACGTTAGAGACAAAACTGGAGGTTGCTGATTACTGTGATGCAATCGATCATGTGAAATTATTTTTTTTCAAATTACAAAAAAAAATGCATTAGAATTAACTTGCAATTCTATATTAGCGAATTCGTCTATAATTGCATATTTTCGATAATGGCACAAGAGACAATGAAACAAATTCTCGTCTTCAAATGTCAACATGCAACGCTTGCGTGCTGAAGCTCCGTATATGGAAATTATCATCACATTAAGGAAATCTTGTTGTTAATACCATTACACATATTTACTTGCCATTAGTAGTTAGTTACTATTACCCACATTAAGTGTAATCTTTAACGATTTAAATAATTCGAATATGGCTCCTCTATTCGAAGACAATTGCTTACCGGCGACTACGCAGCCTTGGCAATGATATTCAAATGTTTTGCAATGTTAAGGTCGCTCTATCACACGATTTAATTTATCACACGCTAGCCTATTTGAAACTGTATGTTTTAGACGCAATTTTCCGGTTAGTTAGATCGGATGACAACTTTCAACGTTCGGAATTATGCATTTTCTAGCAACGTTTAAACTGGTTTTCCGAGAAATGCGAGGAAAATGTAATTTTCCTTAATAGAAGAGATAAAAATACGAAGTAAGCTAAAATAGGATATTTTCGAGTATTTTTTCATCTGCAGGATGCTCAAGGCGATAGCATGGAAACGAATTAAGACGTTACAATTCTAAAAACTTTGTTATAAATGGGGCACATATTTTGTGATAAATTATTTTAAATTAGCGCTACCGTTGGGTGGAACTATCATCTTTCAGAACTATTCCGCAGAAGAAGTTAAAATGGCTTTTCGAAAAAACGAGCGCGGCCACTATAGTAAATAGGTGTCTTGAACGACATACCGACATACTCTTGGCGAGGTGGCCAACCGGGGGTTACCGTTGACCAAGATTGACATACGCATCCTGATCAAGAGATTCCTTGACAGGCAAGATAGACTACTTCGTCAACTTAAGAACAATTACCCAGTCAGTGTTCGCTTCTTTGAAACAAAATGGGGCGAAGTTATTATCGACACTCTGCGCTATGAGCCGAGGAAAACTTATAACCTTGTTTTAGAGCCGCAAATTAGCACGATATGGAGCCAAATGAGGTGCTTAAAAGAATGCCTAATAACGAAGACACTTCGAGAACTCTTGACTCATGTCTTGTGGAATTATTGAGAGAAATGCAAAAGAGACAAAAAGTTCAAGCATAGATGGATGCAACAACACCTATGCATTTCAGTTCTCCGGAAAATGGCAAGCGAAGGTTCGTCCCATCTAGTTAATTTAGCCGAATGCGACAATGTTTCAATATCTAGTACCACTCTTCCAAAGAAAAGAAAAAAAATGCTCTGTGAAACGCTACATTTGACCATATGTAGGAATCAAAAAGGGGTCGTAAGCGCAGAAGGAAATGACGATGAGTGACAAAGTAGCCTTAGAGCCCGAGTTATAATAATTTTGACCACGTCGGAGAAGAAAGTGTCTAAAGGACTCAAATCAGGTGAACAAGCTGACCGTCCTTAAGGCCATTATTACCTACTCAGACTGGGAATTACTTAGGCTTATTTAAAATCCAAGGTCTATTTAAGCAGGCTGAATGAATTCAAATGACTCAAAGGGACAGACATGTGTCGAGATTCGTTTAGTTTCTCCAGCAATTTTGGAAAATGTACGAAAAGCAATAATTTCTCAACTTAGGAACGCAGTTGGACGATAGTTTGAACATTTGCTTTAAGAAATATTCCAGTTTATTATCCAAATTACTCAAGTTATCATTTGTTTTCGTTTTTCGTTTGTTATATTTAATCTGTGTAATTGTTATAATATCTAAAAAAACTATTCATACAAGGGAGATCTACTGATAAGCCTACTTTTATCGGAACCTGTTAGGGTGTAATAAACTTGTTGCCATTTCTCAAACTCGGGCTGATATCACAGTTGCAGTAGAGCTCAAGAAATGCCGATCCAAAATTATAAATTGACGTGTTAGAGTATTTTTTACCTGCTACAAACGAAAATAATGCGGACCCTGACTCATGTCAACACAATAAAGCAAATATTTTAAATTTATTATTCTCGTTTAAATAACAGCTTACAACCGACATGGAAGACCTTTAGCTGAACGAGAAACTTGGAATACTTCGAATTTCCCCACGAATATTATGCTACAGAAATGTCCGTGACTATGCATAGATACGCTTATTAATAATAACATTGAAACATTTTAACGATATTATCGTTAGAACCCTGATGGGTATGGATTTATAGTTTCTGGCAGTGAAAATAACGAACCGCAAAAAATGTGCGTTAAAACAATAACGACCGTGTTAATACCATGCTTAGGAACGTATTAAAAGAGAGTATTTTGCCTCGTCGTACCTAGCATTTTATTCTCTTTAAATTTAGTTCTCTCTTTAAGTAATATGTACAAATAAATAGGAATAGTGGTGTTAGTTGCATTCGAAATAGAAGAAGTATCATCAAAGAACAAATTCTGCAAATTAGCTTTCCATCTTTAATATATTCTCTTCTTTTACTTCAGCACAAACATATAATATAATCAAGGAAGCTTTGCTGCCGCAGTAATGTATAAAACATCTTTTGCTGTAGAATTTAAAAACAGAAGTAACTCGTTGAATATTGATTTGGGAGCATCACAAGCAAGTGCAGTGCATACTATGCAGGTGAGATTCGCCGGGGTCTTTGTTTCCAGCTTACAAATAGATTCTATGTTACTGCGATGTTTAATTTCCGCTATAATTATAATACCTTCAGATATAGGCACCTGTATATACTTTAACTATGCAAAACTTGTATTAGCCACAAACAATGGCTTCACATAAAGTACTCAACAGCTTCAAGGTAAAGGAAAACATTAATTTGCATCGGTGTTGTGTGCAGATATTGTACCTATCAACATTAGTTTCTTGGAGAATAGCGATTTGTGTTTTGAAATACATGCAGGGTGGGTCAATATTGACTCCCCAGCCTTCTATTCTTTAAAAATTAGACAAAAATTAAGAATAGTAAAATTTCGAAAGCGAATAGCGAAGATAGAGCAAAACCAGATACAAGAGGAATTCGTATCTGTAGAAATTACAACCGAGTTACTATGTATTTATTTGACTTCGATGTTATTATGTTTATTTGACTTGTATCATTTATTCACTAGCGAAAGCTTTAACCGTATTTGTAAATTTGAAAATGCCGGTCAATCTCGAAAACTCACATGGCAACAGAACGAACAGGATATTGAGAATATTCCTATCGCCGGTATATGTTAGTTGACCAGAGATAGGCGTCACACCCAATTGCCTTTTCATAGATATCTTCGAAGGTACATACCACACAGCCTGTCCAAGTGCTGTAAGTGAGAGTAAATTTTTGCACACGAAATTCAGAACAATCCTGACTTTTTCCATAATGTTTCGTTTACCGATGACACTTATTTCAATCAATAAGGAGCTTTCGATCACCGCGACCTTAATTATTGGCAGTATCAGAATACCTTAATAGCAGTATCATAGAAGTGAGTAATGCTACTTTAAAAGCTACTAAATTCTCAAACAAATTTCGTCTTTCGTGGTCATATACGCGGCATGCTAAAACAAGGCGGTTTAAATCACACATCCCATATCCGCATGTGCAAGCTGGAGAATCCGAAATGATCAATTTGTGTAAATGGGAAAGGAAGCAACCATGGTCGAAATGTAGTCTAGCGATAATAGGCGTATTGTGACACTCTAGAATTACTATACCAACGTGTATGAAAGACCGAGGAATAAATGATAGCATACTGCGTAAAATCAGGTTTTCCGCTTGCTTTCCCACTTTTCTTCTAGAAAAAATTCTTTCGAGGTTAAATACAACTTCCACTCCTTTGATATTAAGAACTGATACTTCACTGTTAGCTGCTGACGTCTTAGCTAAAGAGTCTACTACTTCATTAGGGGAGATCCCCATATGACTTTTAACCCAAACATTGGCATCGTGTAGCTTGAATTCAGCACATTTTACAATTATACCAAGCACATAGGGATGAATTTTACCAAACCACTTTCTGTGTCTCAGTGTATTGAGGATACTTTGAGAGTCTGACGTATTCACCGCCTTCGTAAAGTGTATCTAAGTATCTCTAAGAATGCTGTATGGTAGACTCCTCGGAAAAAATTTCAGCAAGTTGTTTAACCCAAACGATCCACTCACATTATAATTTAGCATTAAAAATAGCACAACCACAACTATTTTTAAATTTAGAGGGATCAGTGTAGGTAATAGTAGAGTCGGAAAAGTTACTTACTAACTCTGAATGGAGTGTTTTACGTTTCACACGGTAGCCAGTGTAATTTGGAAAGAAAATCGGAATGGGAGTGATATACTGGCTGTCATTCAACTGCTGGTTGATCAGAAGAAGGAATTTTGTCTTTAGTTTTCACATTTTGCCAGTGTCTTGATCTATATCAACATGTTGGTGCAGAAGGCTCCAAATCCGATAGTGGTAGAATCAAGGAAAGAACTGCTGAGAATCATTCAATCCTGATATTCCAATTAAAACATAATCCTCTCGATTTACGTTCATTTATGATCTCAGACGTGTCTCACATATTATGTAGATATGGTTTGTTAATGTGCCATATTATATAATTGTATTTTTTGTATTAGCAAGCAATCGGGATTTTATCGTGGTGAATAAATAAATATTTACTGAATATTTTTCTTCTTACTGTTCTCAATGGGGTTCAATTTGTATACAATTTAATTACAATATCCTATCATTTTGTTACAAATATATAATATGCTATAACTCCTAATTAATGTATAATACCTATACATCCAGTATAGTAATTAAATAAAGTTATTAGTTGTTAATAATGGCTCGCATGTGTAATTTTAATATGAATTCATGTGCGATAAAGTAAAATGAATCATTACTCTACAACGTATACTCATAAGTAACACCGTATAGTACGTATACATTTAAATGTATATATGTATAATTAAATAATTAGTTTATGGAAAACTCACCGTTCTCCCAAGGCCGTAATCCCAATGTTTCTTGATCTTTTTCACTAGGTCGTACATGCTGTCGATGACCTGAAACCGTGGAAAATCACCCGTAAGTAAATAAGCATATCGTTACGTTCGTTATGTGCTTTAATTTTAATTGCAAAAAAGCGCAGCCATTTGATATGCGATAGCCACCTAATAAGAGCCGTTGCAAAAATATGAACAGCCATATTGTATTATAATTGTTGCGTTCTTGATATGGCCAGCTCTGCTTCGGCCAACTGCAATTGTGGAACTAACAAGTGCACATTGTTCGAATACATTTGGCGTTTGATTAATAATCATTAACCAGCCAATGTTATGGCGTGAGATAATCTAAAAATTTCTTGATTAGAACTGGCGGAAATTGATCGTATATGGTCATGTGAAGAATATAAGATTTTGCCAAGAAAATAAATTTGTTATTGTAATCATTTTGCCGCATAAGAAAAACCAACGGGTGTCCTAACAAAAACTTGAATTTCGAATAAAATTTTTAATTTGGAGGAACTCAACAATGTATTAACATCAATGCAAAGTAGAAATCTTAAAATTATGTGTGGAACACATTCACCGTGGCTCCTTCTGCACATAGTAATCTTTTTTTTAATTTGAAATTATTTTATTGCACAATATTCAAGTTATTATCTTTTAAATCATCAGTTGTCTGTAACTTATTTGCATGGACTTGACCCTTAAGAAGATCCCATAAATTGCATAACCAGGAAATTTTTCGTGCAATAAACTTTTCTCTGGAATCTTGCTGGAAAAAAATTATATTAAAGTCCATCTTCCAGAAGCGGCCATAAAAAGTTGGTCAATATCTAATCCTGATTTCCATAAGTATACGTATCTACTCTATATTCAAGGTATCACTGATCATCCTTCTCCGCAAGCACCTGGGAGATCCTAATGTGTGCTTGTCCTGGCTATCTTGTACGCGATTGTTGCGTGTAACCAGCTTCACGCTGGCTGAGCATGGACTGGTAACGGGCCATCAACTTCAATTTAACTCTATTCGCGTCTTGTCTCGCAGCCCTCACAATTATAGTAGAAATATTCGTAAATGTATAGAAATCTTCAAATATCCCAACAATTTAAATACTTGGAAATTCCGACTAAGAACCTCCTAGCAACCGCTACTGTTCATTAATCCACAACTTTCCCGCTCCATTGACCCGTAAGAAACTCTATATAAAGCCTTCTATCAGTCATCTCCGAAGATGTTCCGTAAGAGTGTGGACGAATGGCCGGCAGAAGCTACAATGACGGAGTTCCGACCCAAAAGTACAGTGATAGATGACTATTGTAATAGGTGGATCGGAATTTGCATCACAGGTGTTGGAAATGCTGTTAAGGTAAGAAGATATAAGATGTATCGCAGACCTTTGGAAGATGTTAGTCTTCGGACTGCGGCAATAAAATGTAAATCAACTACTGTATCTAGGAAGAAGAATGTTAAATTTGTAAAAGACAAAAGCAGTCTGAGCAAAAAATATAAAAACATTGTAAGCGCAAGGATTCCTTTGGTACAAAGTGGAGAAAGGGCCTGCTTTGCGACAAACGCTTAGTCCTGACAACATCGAACACATATGGTTCCAGTAGGATAATTGTCTGACCCATAACACCTTCTGAGAGGATATTTATTGTAACGCCGTCGTGCATGTAATATATTCTGTGAATAAAGTTCAATGGGGCATTCTCTAATAAAGTTCATTTTCCAAAAAATTTCGATAGAGTTCGGCTGTAAATCGAAATGGGCCAATTAGACAATTGCCGATTATACCTGCTCACATATTAATAGAAAACCCATACCGGTTATTCCGTATTATGGTTTGATGAGGGTTTCTACCTCTGCAATAGCTCAAAACACCACGACTAAAACCTGCTTCATCGGCGAAGAAGATTAATAACAGGAAATTTTACCCTTGATTTTTTAACCACTCGCAATATTATACACGGAGCATTTAGTCAATTATATTCGCATATTAAGTTTGCAATCTCCTAACAAAAGTTCCACATACATATATTATAACATAAAAAATCAATCCAATCAGGATGATATTTGATCCCGATTGAATGTGCAACATTTCACCATTAGCAAGAGTTTTTGCAATTCTATCCAGGGCAAGAATTTAATAGAGTAACCTGATACACTACGCTATACTACTAGTAACACTAATATTAACCAGCTGCTGGTGATACAGTTTCTCTCACAGTTGCAGCAAGGCCATTAAAAGAAAATCACTAAATATTGTCTGCGGAAGTTTTAATAGGAGCACATTATTGTCAGCTTTTCCTCGGAATATTCGCTTGGTACTACGTCGGTCGCTGAAATTGTTTGAGCAAATAAAAACGAAAATACATACATGTATACAATGTAGATTATTCTAAATCGTGACAAAATAGCTTCTGATACTGTAAATAACATAAACTAGTGTTTAAACAGTCAGAATTCTGCAATCTACGGAATTATAGTACAATGAAATCAATAAATCATATTTCTATTTGCGTCAGCAAGCAATACATGTGTTTGGTTGAATACCTATTTAAAATAATATTGGTAAAAACGGAATAAAATTTTTACAGAGCGTCAATCTAGTGCGCAGGTGGAAGATAGTTTCTTGAAATAATCGAGAGAGACTTCGTTTGAGTCAATCAACATAAGGTTGGAAAAATATTAGGTCCTTTCTCTAAAAAATTATTTAATTCAATTATTAAATATTGCGGTCTGTTTCGTGCTCAAAAGCATATCATCAGGCCAAAATTTTTGAAGTTATGTAGGAGATAAATGTATAGATTATTATTATTAAAGAAAACCAAAGTACTTGAGCGTACAATGTTGAGAAGTAAAACTAACAACATTTTGAAAAATCAGGTATGTGATCTGTTTCTTCTTTGCCTTTGACTCTTATTTGTAAGTAGTTAAAGTTTTAAAGTTAATTTTATCATGTTTGACTTTCTTAAATTATTACATATAATCCATGGTGGCTCTGTGTGAGTATAATTTAAAGAGGAGAAGTACAAATCAAAAAAGGTCCTTTCTCACACAATTCTATTCAAAAATAGTTTAGGCGACCGCCTTCGTTTTATACAAGACACATCTTCAAAGTCGTCAAAAAGAACTAAAACATTCAGTTGAGTTTCTATTCAAAGTTTCTGCAATTGCTTCAACCTCACCCACGCATTAGGTCAGTGAAAAAAATGAAAAAAAGTGGATCACATTCTCAAGCTACATGTTGTTCAGTTTCCGCATCCGATCAGAAGTGTGGTTTTCTTTTTTAATAGAACACCTTTCCATTGTTACATTTTTGGATGCTTCTCAATTCAAGTCAGCTTCATTAATACTTCCTAGATCCATCTATCTTACTTTTTGAGATGTTAGATATAATTTGAGATTTCTGCGAAATTCCACTGTTTCTTTAACAATTTTATACCTTAAACGCCATATACACTAGAGCAATAATTCAAGTAAGCAAGTAATGGTTTCAATAAGCCAACAAGCCATACAGCCAACATCAACATTTTGCAAACACAATAGTCTCTCTCGCAATAGACTTAGAGTACTCACACCTCATTTACCTAATCTAACATTCAATGCATACATTTGGTATGATGAAGGAGTCAGTGCGAGGAGTGTCTGAAAAGTTTTCATCCTAAAAAATATTTCTTTCAAAAAATTCAGCTTTATTTCTCGGCAGTATCGTCGTAAGACTGTACACCTTTCCCAGTGCGATAACCTTCTCATTCGATGAAAATCTCTGTCTGTTAAATGGTAATTAAACGTCTAATATAGCTGAAATAAGCAAAAGCATCTTTCTGTGCAAGCGTAATTATATTATTAGAATATACATATTTAACTAGTAACGCCATTTTCATGCTCGATACTTTTCAGACCACCCTCATAGCTAATATGATGTATAGAATGAAGGCGCCGACCTAAGACAATCACTTCTAGGTTACGTATATATTTATCAACTTAATTGATTGTTTATTTATTATTTAAATCTAATGGACTTATCTTTTTTTTATAAATTAATAACGATTGTCTATTAGCGCTTATATGGTAAGAATATGACGCAATGCAGATCATTACGGAAAGGTTAAAAAAGTTTCCCCGTAGGTATTTTTGTGAAATGCAAATAAATATGAGAATTTTTGTCGTCAAACGTTCAGTGGAAAAGGAGAATGGACAATAGCGTATATATTTATATAGGATAAAGTTTTAGCCTTGTATATCACAGAAGAAATAAGACCAAACGAAACATGTTAAAAGTCATTAGAATGGACTCACTTCAATCTACTGATTGTGTACCTTTGAGTTAAATACCCGTTAGATTTTGAATTCAGTTCATCATAAAGCTTATAATAATTGCATTGGTTAGTGTTTTGTAGAATTCGAAAAAACCATGTGACGCTTATCCATAAGTTCTTTCGAATTTTTTAAGAATAAATGTTCCCGTTCTTAATAGTTTGAGATCTTCCTGATAAATCAATTTATCCTATTATATTTAGTTTATTAAATTTAAAAAGAAATTGTGAAATATTCATCAATTCAATAGGTAGTTATTTTGAGGAGAACTGTCAACTAGAGGATTTTAGCAAAATAATTTAAGCAAGCTTGTGTTATTCTTTCAACATAACTAGTAAGTGATGGTAAGAGTTTATTTATGGTACTTTTTGTGACCGTGATTAAATAAAAAGTATTTTTTTCAAATGTCGAAGAATCTGTTAACATGTTATTAAAGGCCCCAACGATGGTAAATATTTTGAATAATTTTCATCGTTACTATGATTCCTGGTCTGAAATAAGTTTTCTTAGGAAAGGAAGCTAATTTACAAGATAAAGATAACAAACCATTTATCTTTAAACCAAAATTAATCAATATCTGTCAATTCGAAAACGTAATTCCAAGCCGAACAAGTTACGATACTATGTACGAAACGTCGAAAGTTAAAAAGCACAACCCACAAATTACGACAATTCGTAAGTGGTTATATCATTCATTCTAGTTGAATTAACCGCCTGTCGATTGTTTCACAAATCCCGGCCGATTTTATTAGATTGTCAAATCAATTTTACGTAACCACGGGCTGTTTGGCACCTCTTACGTCACGCTAAATCAACCGCTGTCTATTTTTAGACTTTTCACATAAAATCGTTGTAATCCCGTCTTTTTTACTGTGGATAAAGTGAATAAATTTGTCTATTGTGTATCGTTTACATCGTGGGTTCTCAACGGGGTCGGTAGCAAAGCAAATTTTGATGGGGGTCAATGTTAATCAAGAGATCGTGTGTGGGTCGAGAGCCGAATTTACAAGTCAACAACTCGCTACGGGAAACAAGAAACACGAAAATAATCTTCGATCGTCGTTCTGAACCGGTGACCGAATTCGGTGCCGATATTTTTGTTTTGTTGGTATATTCCACTTAAAATATCGCCAAATGACTTCAGAATATAATACCGTACCTTAAACGTGAATAAATGTTCGCATAAGTACCCATTGGGACTTAAAGACCCAACCCAAACTAACCGACGCGCATTTATATTGACCTTCAACATCCCTTCAGTTCGTGTCTTTGAGAGATTCCATCAAAGATTGCGCGATACCGTTTATCTGGGACACAGTTCCATGAATCCGGAAAACTGAAGTCAATGTTAGATTTACTGCTACCACATACAACCACCTTATCATCAAGCCTATTTGTTTTTTTTTTGCCACCGGTTTCTACATAATTGTTAATATTTATTTTGTCAGACCCATCCTGTATATTCATTGAAGAGAAAACTCTTATTGCGATAAAATATACATAGCCTACAAGGTATAGTAATTATGTACCATCCAGTTACATGCGAAATATCATTGTAGGCTGCAACTTGAGAAAGGAGGTATGTTTGTTTAAATAATAGGGAAGTGACCTGTGTCAGATTATCACTTGTTTTAAACCGTTATATCACAGCTCAAGCTATGCCTACCTGTACAGTCAAAGAAATTGAAAATTTCATCGGTTTAGACAGTATAAATTCGAGATGAGCTCTATTTCAGATTTACAGGAAAATTTTCCATTATAACAGAAACTATCAACTAGGTAACGAAAATTATAGCAGTAAACAAAGATATTACGTAATCTGTTATAAAATAAACAACTAATTATTATGATTATATTTTTATTTTATCAATAATTATTAGCATCTAATAACGCAATCATCGTACCGTTTTGCATTCAAACCCGTTCCTTTTGGCTCGCTTCGAAAGAAATAGAACGATGACATTGAGATTTGTTATTCCGCGCGTACACAGATACGTATTTCTATTTCTGGTACCTATTTTTACGTGTTACTTTTCGGAACTTGATCAAAATTGCATCCAACAGTAAACATTCACATGAAAAGGCAAAACAACGGCGTAATATTAATGAGTTTCTTCGGCAAATATCTTACTGCATTCTATATATAGGAGGTATTTGTGATTACTGTATATTATGTAAATATTGCAAAAAAGTATATCTAAACAAACTATAAGTGCTGGTAGCAGTCGTAAAAACTGCAATAAGTAATTTTATGTATATCTAGTATATAATAGTTTTATTTCATTATTCCACCAATTAGGACCCAATTCCCAATTGTAATTATTTGAATTTCCTAAAACTGTGAAAAACCATAAAGTACCAATGCTCTTGAGATTCGTGGCCTTATTTTATTAATTAAAATTTGTCTAAGGTGCAATATTTATCAAAAGATATGAAAAAGTCATAATTTCACTTATTTGTTGTCAATATTTTTTTTTTTTTTTTTTTCATTAAAAATAATTTATCTATTTAAAAAATTCAGATTGTATAAGTTGTAAACATGTAACGTTAACGCTAGTAACTATTGAATATTTTAGAGTAAATTAATTAAAAAAATGTTGATAAGAAATAAGTCAAATTATCATTTGTTCAAATTTTTGAATAATAGAACATTCTACCGAATAAGAACCATTTGATATGTAAATCTCCTTTACATATTTCCATCGTCTCCATATTATTCAGGAAAATCATATGATTTCAAGGTTTTTTTTTATTAGATATTAAATATTTTTGAGAATTAAATATAATACAGGTAATTAATTATTAAAGAATTTAACTTATGGTTAATCTACATGGCTAAGATATCAACTATCTTCTTTGGCATATCGAAAAAGAAAACTTAAATAACTGGAATCTCGCGAACCGCAAAAAAAAAAATAAAAAAGAGCGAAAGAGGAGCATGGTTAAAAGAAGAGATTAATAGACAATACATTAAAAATATCTTCGATGATATAAACGAAAAATTAAGCTCTCGATAACAAGAGATTTTTTCAAAAAAACATGGGGTGGAAGTACACACATCAACTTAGGCGTACCCAAATCGTTACTGATGCAAATTAACAAAATAACAACACTCAAGAACGTTCGCAAGATGTGCTGAAGAATTTACAAAATCATAAAATTATAAAGTAATCTTCAAAACGCAGTAGTCTTATTTTTATTTTTTCTATTATTATTTTTTTATAAATTCGATTTTTAATTACTACCTTTTTCATATTTGTAACTAAAATAAATAAATAAATAAATTATTAAAAGGGAAATAAATACATTAAGTACTTACTGTTAAATATCACAAAAACACTTCGAGATTTTTATTTAGGAAAAAAAAAAATGTAGAAAAGAATATCGGTAGAACTTGAACACTTGGATCAACTCGCAAACCAAATTTTAAAAAGTCGGATTAAAATAAATAAAAAATAATAAATCTGATCAAATTAATAGAAAAAAAAGCAACTCAGATCATTTTCCCGCGCGTATCGCACGACCGGCTTCTTTAAATAAATTCAACATTAGCCCGATTGATCTTCTGTTTATATACGCTAGTAAGATACCCCTTTGCCTAACGAGTAATACGCAATGTGTATTGAAGTAGGAAAAAAGCGATGCTTTTATGTGGATTATAACGCGGTTTGTTTACACATAGATCGCGCGTATGATGACCGTTTCGTAGTTCGTTGTTGTTCTGACAACGCGTCGGAGTGCATTTTCAAAACAACGCCGTGAACCGGCAGCAAGGACTGCCTGACTCCGAAAGGAGCAGCTCCTTGAAAAAATTGCGAGTAGTGGTGGCTAGCGATGTGTATCTCTGTAGGCTAGGAGTTTTTGTTGATCTACAACCAAGCAGATACATTGTGTTGTGTGAAATTGGCTAATTGTTGCGTGTCATTCCTATACAAAATTAAACCGTATATTAATGCATATATACGTGCAGACTAAGAACAAGTTAACTTATTACAATATCACAAATAGTCCTCTCGATTACGTTTTTCGATTATCATATTGTACAAGCTAATGTATAGTTATAGTTAATGAGCTAGTACTAGCAGGTTAATTGGTCGATTTCTCCTAATGTAATTGCCATAGCTGTCGTGCGATATCTGGAGATGAACAATTTGCCCACGGTAAAGGTATAACTGATCAGTCTTCAAAACTTATCAAATATTACACCTACTTAAACCTGCTTAGTTTGATGGGATCGATTAAGTTGCTGGAAAGACCACGATATGTATTCAATTTTCACCATAAAAAAATGATTTAATCAAGAGTATCGCCACATAACTTTTATCATGAATTACCAACTTGCTTACAGCCTTCTTTTAAATCTGTCAGATCTGCATTGTGTCTGGTCGTAGAAGTGCAAGGCGCAATTAAAATACTGCAATAGCGATACTTATCTCCCTCTTCAAGTTTAATACCGATTAGTCACATTCGTTCGGTGACAATACCTGGCTGCCTAGGTTCACCGATGTGATTCAGTATTATGCAAAACGTATGCAAATCGCTCATTGTGCAGTTTCTCGGTTGGCGCGCTGTTTCAGTCAACAGCTAGGCCGCTCCTTGACGAAATTCGTCACGTGCGGGCCAAAAGGCGAACACATCGGGGGCGTATAATTCTGCCAGAAAATGACCTCGTCGTATGACGAGCTGGTGCAATAATTAGAATGAGAAAAACAATTATTTTAAAGAATTTTTAAGCATTGCATTAAGGTACGGAAGAATATATTATGACGGAAAAGATTTGTTGTGATTACAGCAAAATGCAAATGTAGAATTGGTTTCTTGTCCCAAAGAAACGTATTTATTTTGAAATTTTTTACCCAAAAATAATATATACGGGTCAAAATAAGAAAAATTGTCCCATCAGTTTTAGTCTAACCGTCAAATATTAATTCATCAAATAGAAATAAGTTCAGAGCCAGAATACTGCTTTGTGGAAAATATTGGTCCCTTTGATTTCCAACTTTTAGATATAATTTGAACTTGTCGACATACATTAAATATTCACAAGATAGTTGTAAAAATTAGGCAGGTGCGTGATTCAGAGAGTGCATCCTATTTAGGAATAAGGCGCGAGGAACTGAAATGATGGGATCTTCTGAAAAATCAATTTTTATTTCTTAGCGCATTAGACTATTAATTACTCGAGAACCTCACGATCTAAGATGCTGAGAAGGTTGTTTTTTAAAATGTCATAATTTCCTGTAATTCCAAGAAGCCCACGTAACTATACTGGAAAACCAGAGCAAATATGGATGATACTGGGAGGTTGTACAAAAAAAACAGCAACATCCAAATTGAGTTAACAAATGTTAAAAGAATACGTTTTGTATAATTTATGATTGGTCTAACGTAAAGCTTGGCAGTATATAAATAAATTTAGCAACCTGTTGCGTTGTACTCCCATCATTGCCAGCTGTTTGCAAGGAAAATGAAAACCAATTATTAATTTATAGTGATCCGACAGAAATATTACCGGACGATGCAATATGGATATACCTTTGGTTCCGGATTGTTTTATCGCTTAAATAAAACGTAAAAAGTCGAAAGTGTCAAAACTGTTAAGTGGACATTGTCCTCTTGCTCATTCAAAGATATGTTGCAGAAAAACCCACGGTTCTGATATATAAATCAGATGGTTGATTGTTAACACGTGGCGACATTCACTGCAATTTTCCATATATAATTAATAAATAACACCTATTTCGGTACAAGATCTTTCTATTTTAGGCTAGGAATTAATAGTAGTATGGCAAAAAATAGAAAAAAAATAGTTATGAAAGTCATGGATGTAGATTATAGATAATATCTCAAAAGCAGGTTTACTTACATACAACGGAAATGATACGCATAATTAAAAAGTGACAGCGATCTTAATGTCAAACGAGCACGGTGAGCTCGTTATTGTTCTACGCAGGTGTTTGAGTATGGAAGATGCATTTATATAGTGGCGGCTCATAGTATTTTCTATATATTGTAATGATTTTATCGTGTAAGAAGAGTATCAATCTTGATTTGAGATTTAGGTGTTTAATCTTAGTGGCACGTAGTTGGAAGTGTGCGAGGCGAAGCAGTGTTGGTGGTCTCTTCCCTTCTTTATTTTTATATTTGTATCTTACGAGGATAAAGTAAAAAGTTTCCAGTCCAATTTTTAATTATTATTTTAATAAATTATTAGACGGATGTCACTTTTCACTTTTTCACGAGTTTTAACACAACCGCCAAAACCGATCATCATTAAAATTTCAATATGCTCTTTTTTATTTAAGTGCACCATATCCAGTTGCACAATTAGTAATTAAATACATATGAATTAAATAAAATCGACAGTTATCGCGCAATTTTATTAATCATTTTATTAATAAATAGAAATTCAAGCTGCTTATGTGTGAAGTGCATCATCTTGCCATTTTTTTTTTACAGATAACGGTACTAAAATCAGTATAGACGAATCCGGAAAAACAAGATCTATTACAATCTGCAAAAATATACAGTGCGCTCCGTTTTAATAAAGAATGTTGAGGGCATTTACGATTAAGGCGGAAATACAATACCAACAACAAAAATCGAAATCAGATGCCAAGTTCCGTCAATATCATATTTTCTTGGTTTCCATCACTTATATAATTAATAATAATAAAACATAATCTGTCGGTACGAAGACATTAGTTGGAAGTGTGCGAGGCGAAGCAGTGTTCGTGGTCTCTTCCCTTCTTTATTTTTATATTTGTATCTTACGAGGATAAAGTGAAAAGTTTCCAGTCTAACAAACTGCGTGCTTTTGTAATTTGTTTGGGCAAGTGATTGTAAACCCTGATCCCTGCATTCTTTAATCCTAAGCTAATAACAGCAAGTGTAATACGGCTGATTCCGATGCATACAAACGGTTACTTCCACTATATAATCGCAAACAAGCGGTAATAAATACATTTATGGAATAAAGGTCTATAAGACACGGTTAAATTAACGCCCGACGACGATTTCGTTACAGCTTTCTGGGCCAAAAACACTTTAGTAGCTGCAGCCAACGAACCCCACAAGAGTATTCCGTACCGTAATCTGGAATAGATTTCCGCGTAATACAGCGCCAGAAGCTACTTGACCGTCACTTGTGATCTTAAGTAGGGAAACACATAAAATTTTTATGTGTTTCGCTATCGAAGAGTCTGCTAGCGAACATTATCCTCAACGATGATGCCCAGAAATTTTGCGGAATTGGATTGCTCTAATTTTACTTGGTCTATGGATAGATCTAGCAAGTTTATTGTGATCAAACCAATCAAACAGTGTCCACAATAAACTATTGGAAATGTATCATGTGTCTTCAATCGTTGTTAAAATTCAAATATCATCTGCATGCATAGTTAAATAGGTGTCAGAAAGGAATAGCACAATGTCGTCAATATATAAGCTGAACAATACTAGTCCCAACGCGGACCCTTTTGGTACGCCCGTTTTGACGAGCTTTAACGAATCGGATTCGATTATAAAGATATGAAGCAAACCACGTTGCAGCTTTTTTTAGAGCACAGATATATATACAGGTTAAGATATAGTATGGAGCCAAACAAATATCTTTAAAACGGAAACGATGATGATGACATTCTGCAGGTATAACAGAGCTTGTTTTTTCGGATTCGTACATTGTCTGTAAAAAAATAACAAGAAAAAGCACTTTACGTTTGCTGAACAACTAATTTTATGTATCCTAAATTAGTGACAAAATGAGAATCATCCAACATAAATCAAATCATTTCCAACATTCAAATGGCTCACCGCTTATCTTCTGACAATATGCAAGCCTATTAAGAAACTCCTAAGTTAGATTTTTCGAGACTTCATTACGGATTAATTCCATTCAGCGACTATTCTTTGTCTCAATTCCTGCAAAGTAGTTGATCGTCTAACGTAGACACGTGATTTAAGGCGACTGCAATGGAAAACGGTCGAAGGTCTGGAGAACGTGTAGGCCACTCAATGAGTCCCCTACGTACAATTCATCGACTTGGAAAAGTACTGTCCAAAGATTTTGAGATAACTGCCTATTGTCCTGAAGTACAGGGACAATTTGGATATTCAATAGATCCAAATACGCTTCCCCAAGTTTCAAGTTTCTGTCTATAAAAAAATGCGCCTTCAAACCTATTGTTTACACTGAAACACTTCACCATTACCCCTTACCACAAACACTTCACTGACACTGAACGTACGTTTCGATAGCTAAGCTATCATCTTCAGCAGCAATACTTAACTGTTCCACTCCACAGTATTCCAGTACGTGATTTACTGTTTACAATTCCCATGCAGATATTTAACTTTTTTGGATGTTGTGGAGGATGTTCGTGGATTCTCATTTGACCAATACCTCGAATTGTGGCGATTAACTGTTCCATTTAAGAAAAAGTGGTCTGGTCAGAAAATACCACATTAGTTGCAAAATGTTCGTCTACATTACAAATTTCCATCATTCTGTCGCAAAACTCCAGCCGTCGCGTCAGTCAGAATCATCATCTGACAATTTTTTCCTCTTTTTAATATTTTCCATACAGAGCGACGACTTATAGTATGGTTTGGTACCACAGTTGTGGTAGAAATTTGAGATGATTCTTCTTACTCGAGGGCAATATTTTCTGTAATACCTTAGTTGCGGTCTTCGCTCTTCTAATTTTTGGAAAATTTTTAATTATTATTTAAATAAATTATTAGACGGATGTCACTTTTCACTTTTTCATGAGTTTTAACACAACCGCCAAAACCGATCATCATTAAAATTTCAATACGCTCTTTTTTGTTTAAGTGCACCATATCCAGTTGCACAATTAGTAATTAGATACATATGAATTAAATAAAATCGACAGTTATCACGCAATTTTATTATTCATTTTATTAATAAATAGAAATTCAAGCTGCTTATGTGTGAAGTGCATCATCTTGCCATTTTTTTTTACAGATAACGGTACTAAAATCAGTATAGACGAATCCGG